>JAWPHD010007815.1:0-92500 GCA_037043455.1 Cyrtodaria siliqua | reverse complement strand
TTAATTGTTTGTCACGTGACTTGAATTGAAACAAGTCAATTGCGTGTATAGAAACGCAGAACTTTGCATACGGGGGCGCCCAATGGAACAGCATGTAAACATAGCAGCCTAATTACCTTGACCTCCGAGATAATATATAGTGCCCCAACAACAACGTAAACAATGGGGTTATTGTTGTGTTAGAATCGAAATAATAAATATGTACCTGTGTTTTATCGGTGAATAAAATACAGTTCGGAGTTCGGATGCGTAGTAATTAAATTACGAGTGCGTTAGCACGAGTGATCTAACTACTCGCATCCGAACGACTAACTGTATTTTATTCACCGATAAAACACAGATACATATTCATTATTTCTTAAATAAAAACAAAATAGCGTAAACAGATAAATTATCAAAAATAAATATCATTAGGATCACGAACATGTAAGATGATTGCCTGTTCGAATCAGTTTTTTTTAAAAGTACAACAACTCAAATTAGATTTCATAACTGTGTACAGTTGTATAACTTTATTAAGTTACTTATATTTTAAGTGCCATGGGTTTAAAATTAACAGGGCATCACTCGGTAGTCAACATGGTCACTCAGCAGGACCTTTTTTTAAGTAATATAAATTATGTTTATTTGTAGAAAATAATGGCTTCCAGAGATTCACTATTTCCTTCCATATTTTTAAGTTACATAAAAAATAACTCAAATAAGTTATCAATGACTGCAGATCGAGGCTCAAACTCAAAACATACCAACTAGACAGGGAACTATTAGTATGATTAGCATATTAGAGTCCTACTCTTCTTTCTGAAAACTGGCTCGTAATAAACTGAGAACTGCCTTGTCGATAAACATAATGAACATAGAACTACAGGTTATGCAGTAAGTAGCCATTTAGTAAGCTTGGTACCCCATCAGCATGCTCAGAAACCAACGCAAGCATGTAACAGGGAGGAGGCGTGTACAAGGGATTGTCTTCGTCCTCCATCGTTCCCCTTTATTACTTCTCTATCATTGTGTTTACTATATTGTTATTTTAAAAATCTCCCACACACCACCACCTCATCTCCCTACTCCCGTCATTTCTTATTCCTTGTCTCCTGACCCCACCCCAGATCCCCTCCCACATATAGCATATACATTTGGCCATATCTCTCTGTCTACGATATAATTCATCTCATTTCCCATTGAGGCGGCTCTCTCAATGTAAGTTATTAAAACTGTTACCATGGTTACAGGACATACAAAAAACGTTTTTCACACAATTGACTTTCAATTAGTATTTAATATTTAACATCATTTTTATTTATCATGTTTATTTAAACAAATAACATGTTGAACAGCTGTCCCGTATAATTTCCTTTCCCAAAGTGCACGTACATGTTCATCATATATAAACATGAACGATGACGATGATTATACGAACAAGCCTGCACGAGTTATCTTATCTCATTTTTAAATTTTCCGACATTTAGCAGACAATAACTTAAACAAGTTACATTTTTCTTAGACCCGATCAACCTTCCAGCACGATGCGTAGAAGTTTATCGGCGATGCGTACGAGCATTGTTGACTAACTTTATCAGGGAAAGGTACAATAAAACAGGGAAAAAATACGGCAATCGCCGAAAAAAATGGGAAACGCATATCAATTGGAAAATTATCACTCTCCGTCAAGTCAGCTTCCATACGGTCAATGCTGCTGGTACTTCCCGTCTCGCTACATGCCTTGAGCAATAGCAATAACGTAAACTACCGCGAATTTCAAAATAAACTGCGATTTTCCAAGGATGTTCACTGCTACGAAATAATAACGTGTACAAGATATTTGGAGAATAACTTCAATCAGTTACACCCCTGACAATAATGAAAAACATAAATAGTACTGCCTCATGTTTACTTCGGATATATGCTTTATGACAATGAACTATGTTGCGTTATTTTGTAGGCCAACAACACTGGGCGATTTGCATTGGCCTTTGACGTTTTTGAAACCATCGCTTTAATTCCACAACATAATCAAAATAATTATCTTGAAAAACGTTTGATATTTAGCATCGTTCTTAAACTAAATCAAAATTAAACATTAAAGAAAAACAAATGTTTAAAATTGTCAAACAATCATTAGAATAAATTTGAATAAAACAGCATCATGGAGTCAGCAGTCATACAGCATATATTGCATATTTGTTGGTTTGGAGTGAATATACGATTTATTTTCATCCAGAAGTGGGAACATTTGAGCAAAAATATTTCAGTTTTCTCCCTTCGAAATGAAAATATTTGAATAAAAGAGCATCACTCAAACTTACAGTCAGCAGTCATACAGCATATAGCGCATATTTGTTGGTTTGGAGTGAATATACGATTTATTTTCATCCAGAAGTGAGAACATTTGAGCAAAAATATTTGAGTTTTCTCCCTTCGAAATGAAAATATTTGAATAAAAAGCATCACCCACACTTACAGTTAGCAGTCATACAGCATATAGTGCATATTTGTTGGTTTGGAGTGAATATACAATTTATTTTCATTCAGAAGTGAGAACATTTGAGCAAAAATATTTGAGTTTTCTCCCTTCGAAATGAAAATATCTGAATAAAAGAGCAGCACCCACACTTACAGTTAGCAGTCATACAGCATATAGTGCATATTTGTTGGTTTGGAGTGAATCAACGATTTATTTTCATCCAGAAGTGAGAACATTTGAGCAAAAATATTTGAGTTTCCTCCCTTCGAAATGAAAATATTTGAATAAAAGAGCAGCACCAACACTTACAGTCAGCAGTCATACACCATATAGCGCATATTTGTTGGTTTGGAGTGAATATACGATTTATTTTCATCCAGAACTGAGAACATTTGAGCAAAAATATTTGAGTTTCCTCCCTTCGAAATGAAAATATTTGAATAAAAGAGCATCACCCACACTTACAGTCAGCAGTCATACAGCAGCATATAGCGCATATTTGTTGGTTTGGAGTGAATATACGATTTATTTTCTTCCAGAAGTGAGAACATTTGAGCAAAAATATTTGAGTTTTGTCCCTTCGAAATGAATATATTTGAATAAAAGAGCATCACCCACACTTACAGTCAGCAGTCATACAGCATATAGCGCATATTTGTTGGTTTGGAGTGAATACACGATTTATTTTAATCGAGAAGTGAGAATATTTGAGCAAAAATATTTGAGTTTTCTCCCTTCGAAATGAAAATATTTGAATAAAAGAGCACCACCCACACTTACAGTCAGCAGTCATACAGCATATAGCGCATATTTGTTGGTTTGGAGTGAATACACGATTTTTTTTCATCGAGAAGTGAGAACATTTGAGCGAAAATATTGAGTTTTCCCACTTCGAAATGAAAATAAATCCTATATTCACGACAAACCCAACACATATTTATTTTATTGGCCACAACCCGGAAACTACTCAGTCTAGTGAAATTTCTATTTTTAACACGCCACAACTTTTAAAATACTTGATCGATTTCTCTAAACTACGACTCTTTATCTTAGTTAAGTTATTTCCGATCCATTGACAGATTGATATATCTTCCTTACCAACCTTCTAAAAATTGTGTTTTTTTGTGTGTTTTTTAAAATTGAACTGGCAAAATGAAGTCTCTAAATGGTAACAATTTCTTAAGTACTTGACAGATTTTCCAAAACTCCGACTCTTTTTCGACATTTAAAAAGATTGTCCGTGCAGTGAAAAATAAAAATGAAAATATAAGCTGATCAATATGGCTCATGTGTGAAATATAAACAATGATTATATAAGCTCTTATTATAAAAACTATTACACTGGGAAGTAGTAAATAATACATTGTAATATGTAGTTAATGGAACTTGATACATAAAAGCATAAAGCAACAAATAACCCATGCTAAATGAGCGAAACAAATCACCAACTTTACAGTATGATGAACTAAACTAAGTGAATATATATATAGTGAAAGAATAAAAAAACTCATTATGGGAATTTCCTTTATATTTGTATGTATACTATGGTGTTGAGTGGTATAATGACTCATTACGTGGTCACGCCTTAACTCCATTAAGAGATGGGAAAGCTTATATTAGCAGGATTTCGACAGCAAAACATGTTTAAACGCATTTTTTACTGAAAAAATGCGATAATCTGTTTAAAACTACCTATTAATGTTTTAATTTTAAAATATACAAACGTTTTAAGCCGAAATTAAAGTTTCATTTCATACCCCAGCCAACCCCGTTTTCGCTTCTTGGAGAAGGGGTTGGATGGTGTATGAAAGTTAATACTCGGACAACGTAATGTTGAAGACTGAAACAACAAATAACACCAAGTGTTACGCCTTTAAAGTTTCATTATTGATAGAATGCGCGTTTGGCTAAAGCAGGTGGGGAGACTAAGGTTCTAATATGCAGCAGTCTCCTTTTTAAAGGGGGTACATCAGGATGTTTCTAGAAACACCTTAAATTATAAAAATGTTCGAGTTCATGATAAAACACATTTCAATCAACATATGATGTTAGAATCATTTTGTTAACGTCTAAACGTTGAATACACCATAAAGCTAGGACGGAATCGGACATAAATGCGGAAATTAACCCTGGTGCGTAACCCAGGATAGCACGTATTAATGTGCACAATGAATATCTTTGCAAATAATGTAGCATTCAGTTTTAGGCTCATTCATTTTATGTTTAGGACATTTAGAGTAGAAAATATTAATATTTGTCAATTTTTAGTCGGACACCTAAAACCCATGAAAATCCTGATGTACTCCCTACAGTACTGAAATGGCTCAAACTTTCAAAGCGGAACTTTACCATTGGTGAATTTCATTTAAGAAAGAGTACTTTGATTAAAGCATTTACTACAGCACAGTTTCGTTCGTTTTCTAACTAGCTGTAGCCTTTTTTGTTGCAAAACATTTTGGAATTTCTCTGGAATATTGAGTTGAATTAAGAAATTGTTATATACATTATATTCATATAGGCTATATTCATATAGGAAATTTATGACAGTGCGTTCCTTTATCTCGATATAATCAATGTGATACAGGTTGTTGTATTCCATTGTAAGAAAATGAAAGTACTATGTATATATTATTGATAGGTATATAATAATACAGGTTATCACTATGCTATGAGTTTATCCATGTGCGGTAGGTAAATCTCACCCTGAGGATCATATTTGCAACCAGGAACTCGGCAGAGCCTCGTCCCTGGTTACAATTCTGACCCTCGGGTGAGATTTCCCTATCTTACATGGATACTCATGATAGATTCTTATATTGTAAACGTTAACTCATGATATACGAGTTAAATATCGTACAGCATAATGTAATAACCTAAGATATTGGATGATGAGCTGAACAATCTTGAAGTATCATGTTTTATACAACCAATAAAACATGCTACCGTACATCATATTGAAAAATTTAACTCATGATATACGAGTTGAACACTGTTACAGCATAATGCAATAACCTATGACATTTGATGATGTTTGAAACATATAATTTATGATACCATACATCGTATTGTAAACAAAAACCCATGATACACGAATTAAACAATTCAAAGTATAATCATATTAATTAAGAAGTCGTTCCTAACTGTATTTTATTCACCGATAAAACACAGGTACGTATTCTAACACAACAATAGCCCCATTGTTTACGCTATTGTGGGGTCACTATATATTACCTCGGTGGTCAAGGTAATCAGGCTGCTATGTTCACAGGCTGTTCCATTGGGCGCCCGCATATTAATCGACATTGTTAATTCGTGGCCACTACACAATATTAAAACAATTGTAGTTCAGCTTCTTAAAAACGCGGTTATATAGAACACATGAAGACGTCGGGTTTCTGCGTGAAAATGTCTAAACCAGACCTCAAGATCTCCCTTTGTCCCTTTAACGAGAAGAGAGGTTTTGTGTTGAATTCTCGAGTGTGTTTTGGGAATGACACTCCCAATTACAGTAACAAATGATGTTATTTTAAATACATGTACGAGTATGTTCGATCCTTCTTCGTTGGCCATCCCGTACATAGTGTTTGAGTTTCGTTGGAATTAACTTTTTCATTCGTTTGAATATTTGTGTAATATGTTTTCAGACGGTCGTAGCAGCATGCTGACTTGAATTTATAGGTCAAAGCCTCCTAAACTATGCGACTGCATCACATCACTGTATAAGAGAGATGGATAATTTATTTCCTATACGTGGAAATATAGATATAAAAATCGAACAGGAAAAACAGCATTCAAGGACGACAGTCAACCACAAACACACAGAAACAATGAACAAATTTAAAGATGAATAAAAGGCCAAATAAGACATCACAAACACAAAAGGGTTGACAATAGGGCTACCGCTTGGAACGGTCAGTGGCAAAAATGGCCGCTGGGGTTTTAAACCATATTCTAGGGCGCACCAAACCTCACACTTATCCTACAATCAACTCAATAAAACGGGACAGTAAATAAAGAAATCCCCGCCATTAACTATTAATCAACGACTTCGAACTCACCGATTTAGCTATATACGGAGCCAACATTCCTCCAATCCGAGCAGCACACGAACAGGAACCCATGGCGGTGTTGCGTACAACCGTCGGAAGGAGTTCCGCAGTGAATATATATACTATACCAAAAGCTGATGCAGCGCCGGCCTTTCCGATGAAGGCAAACGCTATTGTCAAGGGCTGTAAATCTGTCAATAGTATTTGGTAAATCAGTGTCCTCAAAGAATGACAATCGCAAACAATATTCAAAAATCAAAACCTAATAAATGTACTATGATTTAAAACATACTCGTTATTTTAATGTGTATTACATTTGGAGTCCCAAAACAAATGCTTAATGACGGGTATCACTGCATCTACAAATGAAGTCACGATACTATGTTTATTGACATGGGTAGCATTGCGTCTATAAATGGGGTCACCGTTTACAAACTTAGAAATGCATCTAAAATTGACAGCAAGAAAAGATTTAACTAACAAACAAGAACATAAAATTATTGAAACTAGATTTGTTTTTGAATGGTTTTCTTTAATTTTAATATGGATTTCCATGCTAATTAAACCCGAGTCAGTAGCTTAATTAAGACTTGTTGAAGTCAGTCAGTTACTAATGTTTAATGGCTTGCTGAATAAACATATAGCTATTACAAACTTATTATGTCTTGTTAAACATATTTTTCAACGCAAAACAAAACTGGCTTTTAGAATGTCTTTACATTGTCAACGCTAGCGGTGGACAGCGGGCGACGGGCGACGTCACTTTTGGTTTCCGCTTAATAACTTAAGTTTCAGTATCACGAGGGGGTGGTGGGGAGGGGGGTGAAATCATGTTATCAAAGCAAACTTCCGATTTCTTTGCATCTGAAGCATCCATTTCCAAATGATAACATGGACAGCTATTATATTATGTTTAAACCTTTTAATTTGTAATACTTTTTCCCCAGAGTGTTTTACTTTTTTCCTAAGTAACACATCCAGTCCAGTATCTACTGAACATACTTTAGAACTTTGTTTCTATTAAGATGGAGTCAAACACTATCAGGAAGGAAGTATGTTTGTACCAAGTTTCATCTAAATGTTCAAATTATTAAAAAGATACTATGCAGTTAAAACGATGCGATACAATTCGTTTTCTGGAGTGTGTGAAATGCATATACCTTATGCATAAACACAATTCTAGTTTTGTTTGTGTATTATATATTGCTACATATCGCAAGAAAGTGTCCAGATGCTTACCAGGTGTACCCCACAATACAGTAGGCATGGTGGCTAAACATGCCAGTCCACCAATTATCATCGAAACCGAGTTGGTCCATCGACGCCCTATCCTATCTAACAAGGTCAATCCAATCAATAATTCAGGTATCTCTGCCAGACTCATTAAAAAGAAGTTGAGATAAAAACCGCCGGCCATATTCCCGGCGTTCATTGTGACCCCATAATACGTCATACTCACAATCATCCTGAAGAAAAAGAGCAACGTGAAAAAGTCACGTGACATTCCACATGAAGTTACATTGTCACTAACTAACCCACCCTCTCAGTTATTAGTATCTATATTATCACATAACTAACAGCCTGAGAATGTAATTGCACACTTCCATATGTTCGATAATGATATCAAATCTGACATTATATGAAGTTATGTGACAAACAGAATCTCACATTCGTGCTCGTTTAATATTGACTTATTAAACTCGTTGGAAAAAAAATGACGTGGTGTTAGAAAAAATGATATGATGTTGGCAAAAATGATATGATGTTGGCAAGAATGATATAATGTTGGCAAGAATGATATAATGTTGGCAAGAATGATATAATGTTGGCAAGTTGGCAAGAATGATATAATGTTGGCAAAAATGATATGATGTTTGTAAGCATTATTTCATGTTGGCAAAAATGGCATGATGTTAGCAAAAATGATAAAATGTAGGCGAAAATGATGTGATGTTGGCAAGAAGTATATAAAGTAGGCAATAATGATATAATGTTGACAAGAAATGAAATAATTTTCGCAAACATTATATGATGTTGGAGAAAAGTATGGCTCGACAAGCATCATATCATTCATCGCGTTATTTTGCAAACCTTTTTAACAAATTATATAATACATTAGCACGAATGCGAGATCCTCTATATTTTACTCAGGTTATAACACATACTATATGTGATACATGAACCGACGATTGTTCATTATAAACTTGTTTTATCACATAGCAGACTTGTTATATAATATAATTAATTAGAACGCTACATGTGTCAACTCCTTTCTTGGATACGTTGGTATTATATATCAATTTACATCATGTAATATACACTATTATTTAAAAGACATATACCAATTAAAAGCCAAAATCATCGTTCGTCTGAAGAGAACGGGGTTTCTAAACACGTCCCAAATTTTGCCATTTGATTCTATATTCTTTCCAGTATCGACTTGATTCAGATGCTCGGGAAAGGAGCCTTGTTAACCTTGGCCAATTAACGGATGATATCGACTGCCTGGTCATGCTTGCTGGTACTAATTAACCACCGCGGCGACTCGGGAATAAACCTGCAAACAAGTCAAAAACACCCTGCAAACACGTACATAAATTACATGTACGAGTGGTTATCCAAACGCTCAAATTAAAGTACCCACGAACTTTAACCCCAAATATATTTAGAAATCACCCTGGCTTCTACACCTGCAAACGTAATACATGTATATTTAGTAACCACTTTGGCGACTCCGTGCAAATACGTAAATACAATACATGTGTATTAAGTAACCACCTTGGCGACTCCGTGCAAACACGTAAATACAATACAGGTATATTTAGTAACCACCTTGGCGACTCCGTGCAAATACGTAACTACAATACATGTGTATTTAAAAATAACCTTGGCGACTCCGGGAAACACGTAAATACAGTACATGTATATTTAGTAACCACCCTGGCGACTCGGGAATACACCTGAAAACACTTAAATACAATACATGTATATTAAGTAACCACCTTGGCGACACAGGGCAAACACGTAAATATAATACATGTATATTTAGTAAGCACCGTGGCGACTCGGGAATACACCTGAAAACACGTAAGTACAACACATGTATATTTAGTAACCAACTTAGCGACTCCGGGCAAAGATATAAATACAAAACATGTATATTTAGTAACCAGCGTGACGACTCGGCAATACACTTGCAAACACCCGTAGTCGCTTAATACGTAATAGTAGCATCAATGAGTTGATTATAAAATGTTAAATATTTTGTCAAACACTTAGGAAAACAAACTTAAAAGTAATGGAACTTATAATATCTCAGAAACGTTTTAAACGCTGGGATACCATAATTATGTTACACTAAAATATGCCAGAAATAGTTGTGCTATATTTGAATTTCCAAAATATAAACTAAAATACTTTTGCTTAATGGGGCCTATTTAACTACAGGCATAATAAATATATATATATTACATACCACCAATATGCCAGGTAAACGAAACAGGGTATCGTGATGGACACCTTTATCCAGAACCATGTGCGAATCAGAAACGCCATCAGGGCCAAGTAGCAAATACCAATAGAGAAGAATACTTCTATTAGCATGCCTACTAACGACCTTCTGGATGGACCTACAATCTCCATACCTGCATAATGAATGTATTCAACAATTTATACAAAAACGTGGATCTTTTTAAAGGAGGGAATCAGGCTTGGTTCTATCGAGAATTTTCCTAAGAGTTAATGTAAGATGCAAGACCTATCACGCCCGTCGTACCGATGATCTCTAAGGCCTGTAAGTAATTCCATTATTGATTCGTATAACGGAGTGGCTGGTAGGCAAGCCAAACAGTCCTGGTATTGGCAGTCTTTTCTAGAGCACATTTTAAGCCAGTATGAATATAAAAATCGAACAGGAAAAGTAGCATTCAAGGACGACAGTCAACCACAAACACACAGAGAAACAAAGAACAACTATCCCAATAAAAAAGAACAACTTTAAAAATGAACAAAATGCCAAATTAGACATCACACACACAAAAGGGTTGACAATAGGGCAACCGCCTTGGAACGGTCAGTAGCAAAAAAAATGCCGCTGGGGGTTTAAACCAGGTTCTAGTGTGCACCAAACCTAACACTTACCCTACTTCATTCCAGTAAAACTGGACAGTGTAAATAAAGAAATCCCCGCCATGAACCAACAAGGCAGCATTAATAGGCAATATAAGTTAAACACAAAGATGCTCGTGTATATATAAATACAAAAACACCGTAGCCTAGAAAGCCACAAAGAAGGTACTGAATGACTTGGCAGAAGCCAGAGCAACAGGAGAACAAGGCACTGAGGGCACGACAAGACAAGATTGCAGACAAACAACTACGTCACCGTCCTTTTGGGCTTTAGGTAGACGTCATCATAGGGTCCACAGCCTCTCCACAGCCTCTCCGGTCATCGCACAATTAACTCTTATTTGACAAGTTAAAACAGGTATAGAAGTCCGCCAGAAATTGTAGCATTTACCCAATACAATCATAACATACAACATTGAAAAAACGGAAGTAACGTATGCGACAAAACAAAAATAACAAGGTTGGCAATAGAAAACAATTTTAAGAATTTTCGAAAAAATGATGTATCAACGAAACAGGACATTACAGTGATCAATAATAAATGCATAAACTTTGAAAAATATGTT
Organism: Cyrtodaria siliqua; assembly: GCA_037043455.1. Taxonomy (NCBI): domain Eukaryota; kingdom Metazoa; phylum Mollusca; class Bivalvia; order Adapedonta; family Hiatellidae; genus Cyrtodaria; species Cyrtodaria siliqua. The sequence goes on along the minus strand of JAWPHD010007815.1, from coordinate 81,293 downwards.
TCACAATAAAACATTACTTTTAATAAGAACTATTTCAAGAGAAAAAAAATTCTGCAAATTAGTTTGTATCCAGAAAGAGTGTTAACACACCAGACGTATTGCAGTAGTATCTTGTAGGTTTTATTTCAAAATGTATACCTTTCCTCTGATACATACTGAGTTTGGTACTGCTTCTACAGACGAAAATGTCGAACAGAAAGTGTTGCATTCACGGAACAATAACTAGCAACGTTTTTCATTTGTATACCCTAAACACCTAGGAAACGTTCCATTTTTATATCCATATTAATAGGTAATATCAATATAAATAGAGATATAAAAATCGAACAGGAAAAGTAACATTCAAAGACGACAGTCAACCACAAACAAATACGAAAACAAAGAACAGCATTACAGATGAATAAAATCCAAATAAGACATCACAAACACAAAAGGGTTGACAATAGGGCTACCGCCTTTGGCAGAAAATGCCGCTGGAGGTTTAAACCAGGTTCTAGGGTGCAACAAACATCACACATACCCTACTGTCATCACAGTAAAAAGGGACAGTGTAAATAAAGAAATCCCCGCCATGAACTATTCTCTAACCAACAAAGCAGCATTAATATGCAATATAAGTAAAACACAAATATGCTCGTGTAAATATAAATACGAAAAGACAATAGCATAGAAAGCCACAAAGAAGGTACTCAATGACTTGGCGGAAGTCAGAGCAACAAGAGAACAAACCATTGAGGGCACGAAAGACAAGATTGTAGACAAACATCAAACGTTACCGTCCTTTTGGGCTTTATGTAGACGTCATCATAGGGTCCGCAACCTGTCCTGTCATCGCACAATTAAAGAGGAAAGCATAGTGGTGAACTGTAAATGGGTCCACCAACAAGCATCTAGTTCGTTGCAAAATGATAGGGTCATAACCTCTTTTGATAAACATGTTAACAAGTTTAACAAATATAGTATGAAAGTGATCATGACCAAGGATCTTACGAAGTTTGTAAATCACGTCACCACGGAAGTGCTTGACGCAGAAGAGTTTTTAAATTACTTTTATATTTGGAAAGAAGATCATGCAGGGTTACGATAATACAATTTTGCAAAGGTTTTACGAGGTTTATGGTAACGGTAGCCCTGATGGAGTAGCTTTTTAGTTATACAATACAAAGATTACGAATATTAAAGTCCTTAACTCGAGTACAAGCTCTAGAGAAAAACGAGTAAGTTGAGACACATAGAAACCATAAGAAGCTTCTCGGGGAACATCCCCATCTAAATGGGGATAATTAACAATATCACAATTAAAATCATCTCTCTTGTCATATATTTTGCTAATTATTTCACCATTTTCAATGGAGAGATGTAAATCGAGAAAAGAAGCATTAGTATCAGGAACATTAGCTTTGTTAAGTTGAAGTTCTTTAGGGTATATATTATTAACCATGGTAGAAAAGAAAGGGTTGTCAATGTTCAATATGTCATCCAGATATCGATAGGTGCCATTAAAGGATTTAATAACATCTGCCTGGGTATCTGGTGAAAGATTCAACTTTAAATCATTTTCATAGCAATATAAACACAAATCTGCGACAAGGGCGTACCCATAGGGATACCAACAAATGGTCTATAAACGGTCCTTCCATACCTGACGAAAATATTATCTAACAGGAAGATTAGTGCTTCACAAACTTCTTAGCAAGTCCACATAGTGTAATTGTCTAAACTACCGAAAGTAAAAAACGCTTTAATATTATTACATGCCCAAAATGTAGTATTTTTCCTAGCGAATATCTTTTTGAATAAGATCAATAAGCTTGTCTTTGTAGTATATTGTCTTTGATAAGGTAAGGTTGTATATGTATAGGATAGAGCATGAGTTTTGCACGTGTACGGGGGAGATAATGCACAAAGGTTAGCGAGTGCATTATTGTCCGTGCACGTGCAAGACTCATGCTCTATTGTATTTATACCACAATAACTAACATATGCTGTGTATATCCTCGGGTATTACACGATGCATAGTGTGTATTTAGGCTATTGTTGTATAAAGTGTAAAGAAGTCACAAGTGCTTATATGTGAAACTTGACGTTTATTACAAATTTTATCAAGAACATCTCCTGAATTTTAATAGACCAAAACAAATTAATCCCAGAGTTTCAGAAGTTTTAGCATACTGTTCATGTTGAATTTGCACTTTGAAAATCATCTATTTCAAAGATTCCAAAGTGTTATACACCTGTTTGAGCCAAACACGTATTCTATCAATAATGAAACTTTGAAGCGATACTATTTGGTATGTAATGCGTTTTTTAGTATTTTTTCTGAATGGAAAAGTCTAATGTCGCCTTTAACATTCGTTTAATGAATTGCAGCATATTATACATACAATATAAAGCGGAGATTCCCGAGCTGTATTAATTTTTTCTTTAGTATATATGTACTCGACTAACTAAAAGGCAGAAAATGTTAATTATAACATAAACTGAAATAGTAGACGAAGCACTCGAAAGCGTTACAACTTAGGGTTATTCCATTAAAACATACCCGGGACCCCAGGACGGCAGTTTAATAAAAATCTATGGGTGAACCCTATTTTACGAAATGTGGTTCTATACCTGGGTAGTTTAAAAAGAATTTCGCATCTATGCATGGGTCGAATTTTCAGGATCGTGATATTTTCACACATCGCCGTAAATATGGCCGTGAACGCCGCCCGGACGATCAGACTTTTCAAACTAAAATGCAATCATAAGTCGTGTTTTATTGTGTTTAACGTATTTGTTTAAAATCAAAAAAATCTCTCCCTTGATTAAGTTCATCAATTTGAAAGCGCGCATTTCATTGGTTGATTGCATGATTTAAACCAATCGCATTACTGCTTTCATATTGACATTGAGTGGTCACGCAAATTTGTCACGTTGGACAGAAGAAGAAAGATCACTCGAATATTAATATTTTGAACGGTTACTTCCTTTTCATATTCTTATTTTTCGATGAATTGCTGTATACTCTTTTTCTATTTTAGCAAGTCTGTATCATACAAAACGCTTAACAATGAACGCTTATTCACAAATGCAAGCAGCTAAATAAACCGGGAACGCGAACCTGTTTTGGATTGTTTAAGAGAATGACGCTAACAAATAAATTGAATACAATTTAATGGGGGGACCCTGTATGGTTTTTGACGTGATTCGCGGCGCGATCATAAAACTGTAAAAGAAAATAATATTGGTTTTGTTATATGATGCAATGGATAAATAAAAGGAAAATAGAACATTATCAGGTTTTCCACTTAGATAACCCTTAGATAATTACGCTAACAAATAAATTGAATACAATTAAACTGTACACACTATGCCGAATAAATATTTGTATACTAATTACGCTGTATCCCCTACACGCTGCGCCGACGTTAAGCACAACATATGAAGTGTGCATATCCGAATGGTTTATTTATAGCACAGTTAATGTTTATGTAAACACAAGAGTAAAAAAGTCAGCGTGCCTTTAACTAAGCGTACGTTTCTAATCAGTTGTTTCTATTAAAGGGAATGTAGCGACACAGCCAAACAGCTCTGTTATTGAGAGTTCTGAAAAACTTGGAAAAAGGCGAAAGAATTATCAAAATCGGATGATAAACAAAAAAGATATGACCATTTAAAGGTTGTTCTAAAACAAATATGGGAGCCGCCCACTGTAGAACTATGACGTCATAGTTCCATATTACCATATATGGAATAATGATACATATCATTTAAAACGAAGAAAATCACTGCAAATGAACGATTTTTTTTACTGGTCATATAAAGCATTATTGCTATTAAGTATTACATATTTTTCATACAGTTGCTATCATTGTTTCCCTACAAATCAGTAAATGTTCATATTTATAAATATTCCATATATGATCATTTAGAACTATGATGTCATAACTCTCAAAATAGCCGCTTCCATATCCGTTTCAACAGAAACTTCAAATGATCATATCTTCTTTGTTCATTATCCGATTTTGATAATTCTTTCACCTTTATTCAAGTATTTCAGAACTCTCAATAATAAAGATTTTGACTGTGTTGCTACATTCCCGGCTGGGTACATCGGGTGATTTAATGCAAATTTGACGGTAATAAAATATACAAATACTTGATCCAAAGTCTATATCATCTCCGTTAAGGTTAACAATAAGCATATTCTGACTAAATTACGCCATACCCCTTTAGTATTATGCACGATATAAACACTTACATAAAACTACCGCGGACAAAAACGATCCATGTGAACTTGCTCCAATGATGAACTGTAGAGCGGCGAAGGAGTATACGCCCGTTGCCCATGAAATACTGACTGCTGCCAACACCATAACCAATACGCCGAAATAGAAAACCTTTTTGCTTCCAATTCTGAAAGTAAATGTTGGAGTAATGGATTAGTGTGATACATTTTAAAATTAGCGAATTATATTTATAAACGTGTATCATATTCTAAAGGGAGTAATACTTAGTGCTCAAAAATATAAATATAAAACAGAAACAGTAAAGAACGAGTTTTAAAAAAACGATTTTAACTTAACAGTTCAAGGTTGTCTCTTACAGGTTGTCTTGATTTAAAACAATACAATTATTGCGATTAATGAAAATGAAATAACTCGCTCCAAAACCTATCTATTCAAATTGTACATGTTTTGTTCATAGTTTAAGGTTTGAATGATTCTTGACATCGTTTCTCAAAACTAGACGCATTAAACTTTAATACATTTAAAAATTATTTATAAATAAATACAATTACAGCTTACATCGACAGGCACAAGAAGATAGTTTCGTAGAAGTTTGATCATTGCTCTATTAAACATACCTCAAGTTTACCCTGTGTCCCTTTAGAATCTAGATTTAACGAAAGTAGAATCCTTAAATCCCAAACAAAAACAATACAAGAAAAAAACCTAGATCTTACTTAATATTGATATGCTTTCATATAAAATGTGGTTAGAAGCTCACTTATTACTCATGCCGGCGGTCAAGACTTCAATAGAATCGTTGCCGAGAGTCAAAAAGTCCAAAGGTGCGATAGGGTTATTCCCATACCTTGGTGCTATATTTGCTCGTCAGATAAAATGTATCTCCCGACCAATAAAGCAACCCGATAACGCCACAGAAGTACCAACAAAAGGTGTAACCCGCATCAAATAGCAACATTATTTATCACCCCATATTACTAGAAACAAAAGTTTTAAATCCAAAATATTTGCAGCAAAATTGTTAATCCCCAACGTATACAAGCATATATTTTACGCAATAAAACGTTAGAAAATGTCAGCAAATATTAAAATATGCACCTCGATTGATTATTCTAGTATCATTTTGACTTTAAAACTTCTTGCATATAATTAAAAAAAGTTGATTCAAAATGGAGTTTTCAATTTTGCTTCGTTTATCTACAATATGTTTAAACTATTGTTGGTGCAATATAATAAACACTTAGTAATATGCAAAAAAAAAAGATTGTTTTGACCTGTTAAATTGGTTATAAATAATGATTTGCAAATAGGTAGGATATGTTGAAAAACTAACGAGACCCCGTGAGTTTTAGATGAATCGAAATTGTATTGTGTATTTTTTTAATAAGATTACTTACATATCCGCGGCATTACCCAGGGCAAATGCACCTACAAAATAACCGAAGAAAAGTGACATCTGAATATGGGAGGTCTTCATGGCATTACTGCATACCAAGTTAGTCTGAAATGAATATTAATGTATACATATATTGCAGATGCATTTACAAAAACCGTTACTTTCAATGCAACAGGAAATTAGACAACCCCAATTTGTTGAACAGTATTCATTGTATTTTTGTTGAATTTTAAAATACATTTGTGTTCTTTTCGTGATGCTTACTTACGAGTAGTCCAGTTCGTGCAATGTTCAGAAATTCTGAAGATAGACGTTAAGTTTATTGTTACAAAGTCTCTAAAACATATATAGAGGATATTTGTTGGTTTGGAGTGAATATAGGATTTATTTTCATTTAGCACGAGTGAAAATATAAGTTTTCTCACTTTGAGAGGAAAATAAATCCTATATTCACGACAAACCAACAAATATTTTATTTATTATATACTTTTATCATGCAACACTACCAAATTGTTTCAAACAGAAATACGTTTCGTTACGACAGGTCCCCTTTAACGTATTGGCGGATAAATATAGTAACGCCAGCGCGTGAGGCGATTTACATATATTTAGTGCGCATAGAATATAGTTCTAAACTTTGACACCAATTTTGAATGTTATTAGCAAATGTAGAAATAAGTAGTTCCATTTTTTCCGGCAGTGAGAACATAAGTTCTCTTATATTATCACTTTGAAAATAATATAATCAATGAGAATATAAGGTTTATTCTAACCATACAATCGACTATTTCACTGGGAACTATATAATAAAGACTTTAAGTTTATTGTTACAAAGTCTTTATTTGATTATGTGAATCCTAATTATTCACCTATGGAAATGTAATAAACATTTTTCAATTAACAAATAATAGTAGTATAGAGAGGGGCGGTATGGGCACAGTTTTCCTAGCAGGTAATGAGAAAATATAGTGAAATATGCTAGGGGGGACTCAGGTAAAACTATCATTTATACCACTAAGATCTAAATGATACCCACGTCCGAGTCCTTCCCGCCACATTTCACTAGTTTTCTCACACATCCCACTCAAAAAACTTTACCCATACCGCCCCTCTCTATACTACTTGTCATTTTAATAACATAACATTTGCTCGTTAGGAGAGCGTAATAATTTTATTTTATGTCTGCTTTTGTCGAATCTACTTTCGGTGAAGTTTTGCAATTACATTTGCAACTCATTAAGCAAAGTCAGATGAAACCGGGCAGTAGTCTTCATCATCGCTCTGCATATCATCTTTTACCATGGAGTATTTTACTTGTATGCTAGTGTATCTTGTCTGTTATCTAATATATACCGTTTATCATCATAAGCTGATAAACTTTTTTTATTTATTGCATAGCTGCTTATGTTATGCTTTTGCGATCTAATGACTTTCATCTCGTGATGAGCTTCTGTTGCTGTAAACACAATAGTTTTATAATCTTCATGAGTTATATGTTTTTTCACAACACACTTTTTAACACCCTTGCATTTCTTTGCGTTAACCTCGTTATCTAACATATACGAATACAGCTTACTTCGCAACCCAACAAATTCGACAATAGGTATTCCACAAGTTTCATCTTTCATCTTGCCAATAACTTTTTTATTATCATTAAAATGAAACTTACTTTTTGGATCATAATCACAATTATCAAACAGTTCCTTATCCTTGTAAAAGTCTGCATACACATCTTTTGTTTTTATTTCATAACACAAGGAATCGGTATCAGTAAATAATAACTTAGCTTTTTTATCATAATTGTTTTTGATATAGTTGTAATGGAAATCATACATCAAATATTTTGACAAGTCTAAAATACACATACCAACATAAACAGGACGATTCAAAACTAGTCTTTCTTTTATTCTGTTTATCGCAAATACATTTTCATTAAACATTTTACAAGAAATAAATGAAGGTCTTGCCGCATATTTTAAAAGAACCTCCTCGTCGTGAGTCAATATAACATTAATTCTTTTTCTCAAGTTTTCCATAGTTTTACCAACAACTGAATTGTTCATCAGTTTGAAGAAATCCTTTTCAAAAGCATTTTTACCAGCTGTCCTCTTGGCAGTATTAAAATCTATGTATGTCTTTAACCACTCTGATTCGTCGAACTGTAGTATTCGGTGTATTTTTGTTACAACTAATCCAAGCTTTTTATACAATTCTAAGTTTCTAAAATGCACGACATACTTTTCTTTATTTTTCAACGTCGTAACAAGTTTATTAACATTACAATGTCCTAAATTAAACTTTTGTTTTAAATTTTTACAATAGTCTGACAACCACTCATCTTTGATATTTAAACTTTCTGGGGCAAGAGGATAATCATTATGTAACTCATAAAGTTCTTCAGGATACTCGATATCGCACTCAACAATGTAATTTGATTTTCCTTTTTGAAACTTATCAACCCACTTGAAGTTGCCAGTAGGTAGCGGTTGGCACATAGCCCATCCGTACAAGTTATTAGCATCTAAATATATTATGTACTTGCTTTCTTTTTTCTTGTCATAGTCTTTCATATATTTGTTATTAGCTTTTGAATATCTATTTGCAATGTAACTCGTACCACCTCTTAATCCTTTTTCCACAAACAAATATTGATCAATGTCAGTTATTAAGTCGAGTTGGATACCAGTCATTTTGAGACATGCATCCCAGGCTAAACCAGGACTACTAAAGTAATGGCAAGGATCTAATTTGTAATACTCGATACACATTTTTCTAAAGTTTTCAAAAACATCTGCAAGTAAAAGCACATCAGTCTTGAGATACAGATCATGATATTCTCCCATATTTTTAATCTTAAATGTTTTCCATATTTTTTGAGCGTGGAGGATAAACACCTTTTCGTTTCAGTAAGTCTAGCTTTTTATCGCTATATTCTTGAGATATGTATTGAAACGACGGAACGTTTTTTACTAGATTATCTAATGATTGAGACATAAACTGGAAACTATCAATAAACACTAAACTTTTTCCTAACATGAAAGCCATATACTTTTCCATGTTATTTGGTATCACATTTATGTATTGTTTAAACTTTCCGATGTGTTGCATTATGAAGTGCGAGTCATATCCTCTCAAGTTATGAAACACAACAGGTACTTTTCTAGTCAACCTGAAATTAATATTACATATATCATGAGCGCTTCCCCTGTACTTTCCAGTTATATGACAATGGTCCCTGACTTTTCTAAGAGAGTTTTCATATGCTACTGTACGACTTGGGTCATCTTTTTTAAGAGTTATTGAAAAACCATTACCACAAATATGACATGATTTAGATTTTTTAAATCTAGCTTCTTCTTCCTGCGACATCACCAAATCTTTCTTAAAGTTTGCATTCATGGTTTTCTTGCACCACTTTTCTTCTTCTATCATTTTTTCTAAAAACTTGTAAACAGCATTTGGCCCTCTATATGTTACAACTGGTTTTGAATATTGATCATCATAGCAACAAACAACTTTATACCCATAGCTGCAATCAGTATGCTTTTGATATGCTTCTGTATGTGATTTTTCAGGATTGTTCGATGCCGAAGAAATACTTTCAGTTATTGCTTCAAAATCAGCATATATAACAAACGGAACCATTAGCTGTCTGTCGTAGTTTTTAAACTTAACCTTTTCATCTTTGTTTGGCATTTTTATTGCTTGTTTTCCGTTAAGTGAAAGGCAATCAGGCTTATGAGCTTTTAACGTCCTTTCGAATTTAAAGCACTGCAAGCATGTTTTACAAAACCATTTTTTTTCCCTCATGTAGTGTTTGATTAAACATTAACCTGTTAAAATCTTTTATCCACACATAATGATTCTTTTCTTCTTCTGTGATTAAAAGTAGATCAACATATTCTTTTGCTTTATGTTTTGACACATACAAAGGATATACTTGACTATCCTCATATCTAAATATGTTAAAACAAATATTGTTTTGTTTTTCTATTTTTGGGATTTGTTTGATAGTAACAGGAAATGTAATTCCTTTGTAATCAAGATCACCAATATGCTTTTTGTACTTTGTTATTCTTTGAGGATTCTTTTTAACAGGAAATGTGCAAGCCAAATGGCACCATCTGAAGCATTCGTTATCTTTATTTTTTATATTTATTAAACCTTTTCTAGCATGTGAAAGTTCTTTTGGTAAATTGAAATAAGAGCTACCTCGCAAAGGCTTATACTTTATTCGATTTATATAGTGCGCGTCTAGTGTCTCAATTTCCCAACCACTTCCCATCTGAATCCAATTTCCAACTCTATTTATAATTTCCTCACGTGCTTTGTCCAGCGCCTCGATAATATTATTTTCGGTTAATATTGTTGCCGCTTTAGAATTAAAGTAAGCTGTTTTGTATGTGATTGCAGGTCCTGTTTCTTTGTCCCCCATCGTTGTTTTTTTAAAAGTATGTTTCACATCAACACTTAATTTAAAGCCGCCCGTTTTTCTTAGTTCTGTTTTAAGAAATTTTATAACGCTTGGTTGTGTTTTCTGCAGTTGGGTGAGCGGGTCATTACTGACAACATTTACTTTAAAAACCTTGCTATACTGTTTTGGGGATGTTTCAATTTCTCGGATACTCATTATATAATATTATATGAGATTATTTCTTTAAGCCCCTATTAATTAATTAATTTAAAGTAAAATATTTATTCCCCGGTTAGATTATATATTTTTTATTTATCCGTACCTCACCAGCTAGCCGGCAAATCATCCGTACATAATAATTTTAATTCCTTTGTCTAACAAAATGCTGTAGTAAGCAATAAAAGAATCTTTGTATAAAGTTGGATGGTGACTGGTTGCCTCTGAAATTTGTTTTTTGCACAAAGAACGTAGTTTGTATATTTATTTTTTTTCTATTTTCCATGGCAGTTTTAGTCGTTTTGCCATTGTTATGATTCTTTCTGTCAAATCTTGAAAGTTTGAAAAAATTAAAAGCTCTGCATCTAATTTACTCGCATCTTCAAAATCAACCCTTTGAGCATATATCATTTGATCTTCCTTAAAGTTTTTGATTTCAATTTCTACTTGTTCCATTTATATAATTACATAAGATAATATTTTTTTAAGCCTGTATTTAAATATATAACTCTATAGTATAATATAATGAATTGCAAATATTGTGAAAGAGTTTTAGATATTATTGATCCTCCTGGGGTGTGCATAGATTGCATCTTATTTTACACAACTTATAAAAAAAAGCTTTGTAAATATTGTACCAGGACCAAACTGTGTTACAAGTGTACTTATGCATGTATAAATTGTAATGATACTTGTGAAGTTTTCGATAACGAGCGTGTTTGCCTTAATTGCGGTACCCACAATGGTTATAATCTTATCACAGGTTACAACTACAGCCAAAAGAAAACTATTTACCACAGGAAGTACCATTTAGATAAATACTTGGTAGCATTTGATTTGTCTTCTACAAATAGACAAAGATTTGAAGATTTGTTTTACGAAATTGTAAAGATTTTGGATAAGCTAGAAGGTCGAAAAAGATCAATCAAATTTGAATATATTTTTCAGAAAATATTTAAAATATTAAAAATAGAAAAAGAAACAAAACTGATTAAAACAAAATCAACCAGAGAAAAGTACGATAGGATATGGAAACAAGTCAGAAAAGAATTACGGCTTAATGCCATGACCGTTTAACTTGAATTTTTTCATATACATTTCCAGAGGTTCTGTAAAGTTATCATTCTTTTGAATCTCTAATATTTTATTGAAGACAATTCTAATTACCTCTTCATCATTTTCTAGTCCTGTTGTTGTTTGGACATATGATAGAAGTTGTTTAAAACTCCTATGATGTGTTTTTAACAAAGTCTTTTTTTCTGCTATTCTTGTTTTACTCACTAAGACAGCAACTACTGGAGGAACTGCGCCAACTGCGGCTATAAAAACAGGAATTGCTGGAACCAATGCCAATACGGCAGTACAACCAATTACCCCACTGGCAATCTGTAATGTTGTGTTTATAATACCGCACAATTTATAACTGCGTCTGTATGCAGCTACAAGTCGCGTCAAGTGATCAATTAATTATTCTTTGGTTTTCATGTTTAATTACAGTTAGACAATAATTTAATTAAAATATTTAGAAAATAGTTGTTCGTGTTCTTTGGGTGATATTTTACCTATTTTTAATAATTCATCGATCATGCTATTACCTTTATTTATTATCTGTGGACTATTATTTCCTGATTCGATACTCCCACATACTAATTCCAGAGCATTAACCAAATCATCAGGACTGTTGTAATATTCAACATCAGCACAACCTCCTAAAATCTTTTTGAACTTTGAAGAACCTTTGTGAATTGGTAAACCAGATAATTTTGTTAGTTCCTTAAAAAAATTCTGAGACAGCTTTGAATAAGTTTTTCCATTGTTGTAACGCTTTGTTATCAAGTCTATGAAATCATCGTCTACTTTCAAATCTAGCACAACTGCTTCTCCTTGTTTGGCAATAAGTTTGTGATAACCAATAAGCTTAGGTAAATCAATTTGTAACATTCCATAGCGACCATCTTTGTCGACTTTGTAGGAATTTCTTTTTTGTTGTATTCCTTTGCCAAAGACGGGAGAATGCACAAGCATTGCATCAATTCTTTCTCTATAATATTTTAAAGCTTTTGACTCGTTTGCTAAAGTGCTTTGAACTTGTTTGTATTGATCTCTCACGGTTGCATCCGTTTCAAATGTTAGATGTTTAGTGTTTACAGCCCTATCGCGACCAATTTGTTGAATAATATTACTAACCTGTCCGAGTATGTCTGCAAGTTGTTGGTTATCTCCAGCTACACTCGACGGTAAGGGCAAGTCATATTGATTTAACACTTCTTTATCGATTCCAGCATCTAGATTAGCAGTAGTTGGTTTTTCAGCGAATAACTGGGGTAATCCCTGGTACATTTGTTTTTCTTGTACTTCCTCGCCTATTGCTGCTGGAAGAGCGGCTAATTGCTGACTTATTTTCGGAAGAGAAGCTAACTGCTCGGTTAGCTGTTCTGACTGACTTTTTATTTCGCTGGTTACAGGTTTAAATATGTCTTTGTACAAATCACGACTAGCTCCCTTTTCTAGTCTTTTTTGGGTAACTTTATTCTCGTACTCTTTAACAAGCTCACTCGCTTTTCGCTTTTTATCTGCTAATTCTTTCCATTTTAACAAAGACATGTATAATATAGGTTAGATTAAAATAAGATAAGTTAAGATACGTTAAGATAACTTAATCAAGTATTATGCAGTTTTTTGTTTAACCATAGTATTGCTCCCAATTTTTGATCATAGGATCGATGATTTTTTTACCTTTTTTGGGTTAACACTAACCCCAGCAATTACTGATTTTTTAGCTTTGGGTTTAGCTGCTTTTTTAGCCGCAGGTTTAACTGCTTTCTTGACTGCAGGTTTAACTGCTTTTAATTTTTTTCTTATGAGTTTAATATTTGCATGTGCTTTATCAGACTCATTTTGTATTTTAACCATCTTTTTCTCCAGACGTGTTATCTCACTAGGAGATTCAGATTTGCTTAACATTTTATTTATATGCTTTCTTTCTGCTTCTAATCCTATCAAATAAATAGTATTTGGTCGTTCTTCTGTTTTTGACAAACTTCCTGGATTTTTCGTTGTTAGTCTCCAGACAGCAGGATCTGCATCTTTTTGTTTTGTAGGTCCTTGGATATTCATCTTAACCTTTTGTAATCCATAATATCTGACTTGATTAGCCTTAAAACATTCTGCTTCTGTTCCAAGTTGTTTACCACGAGGAATTTGTTTTGTTCCACAATACACTTTAGACATATATAATAATACTTAGATAATATTAATATTATCTGACTATTATTATAATGGAGATTCCAAACTATGACATGAAGACAGAAAACGGTAATTTTAAACAAATATGGAACTTCATGTCAGACTGTTGTTTTAGAATGTTAATTTGCGGTAATTCAGGATCTGGCAAGACAAACACATTAGTTCACATGTTGCTAAAACCTTTAGTTTACTATGATAAGATTTACTTGTTTGCTAAAAACTTGGAGCAGTCCAAGTATCAGGTCTTGTCGCAAAAACTTGAAAAGATAGCAAAAAAGAATAAAATCCCAGTTGAAGATATATTAGAATGTTCAAATGATGAAGTTATCCCTGTGGATACTTTAGAATCAGATAATCAGAAGATAGCTATTTTTGATGATTATGTTTGTGAGCGTAATCAAAATGATATTATTAATTATTTCATCCAGGGAAGACACAAAAATTGTTGTGTAATTTACTTGTCACAATCTTATTATAAAACTCCCAAAGACATTCGTTTAAACTGTTCTCATTACATCTTCTTTGCAACTCCGATTAATCGCGAGCTGGGTATGCTTTCCAAAGAACAAGATGTCAGCAAAGAGCAGTACAAGAAAGCGACTGACAAGCAGTACGACTTTCTGTATCTGGATCGCCCTAGGAAGTTAGTAAAGCGTAACTTCAACGGTGAAATTTAATCTAATCATATTATATAATGGGGCTTTTTAATGATCTTGGCGAGGAAGTTACTACTGGCAGCGTCAATATTACAAATTTCGGTATTGTGCTGTCCGAGTATGTAAAACAAAAACATTTGGTTAATTATCTTAACAAAGGCAGAAACCAGGAAAATGTTTTGAGAAGTGAGCTTAACATGAATAATAATAAAATTATCAATATTGGTAATCCAGAAAAAGCAGATGATGCAGCAACAAAGCAATTTACTGTAAGAAGAGTAGCAAAAATCATACGTGATTATAATATTGATAAAATTCCAGACATGATAAAAACTCTGACAACAGGTGTTGATGATAAACTAAGTCAAATACAAACAAAGTTACAAGCAAACCGCGAGAAAATGCTTGAAATTCAAAACGGATTGAAAGATGAAATAAAACTTCTGTGTGATGCTTTAAAAGAGTTAGAAAAGAAAGAAGATGTATTGGAAGAGAGTGAAAACTACAAGAAATTAAGCAAACAAATAAGAGCTGGTGTTCAAAATATTAATGCACGGATTGGAGAAATCAATACACAAATGGTTGACAATAATGAACTTGAAACTGCTATTGCTGATGCTTCAAAACAAATGAGAACTGCTTTTACTACCGAAATAACTCAAATTAAAATATTAAATCAACAGATAAACACCAACGTTGCTGATATCAACAAAGAATTTGAAGACATCAAAAAGAAAATGGTTGACGGTAAGTCGCTGGATACTGCTTTGAGCAAACTGGTTGACACTGATCAACTTGAGACTGCTATTGGTGATGCTTCGAAGCAATTGAAAGCCGCCCAGGATGAAAGAAACACAGCTTTTGATGGTGAAATAGCTTCATTGAAACAGTTTAATCAAAAGTCTGGTAGTAGACACACAGCAATTATTGGTATAATTGATGGGTTGAAAGTAAAAGTAGACTATTTGAGTCGGATTCTACTTTTTGAATATACGATAGATGGAATTAGCATCATGCAAGACAATGGTTATGTATCATATCCAACACGAAAACCACTTGGAAGAATCATACGTGATAATTTTATCGAAGCGTTTACTTTTGTTGCCAATCCGTTTGTAAAAAGTGAAAAATATGCAATAGGAACTGCTGGCGGTGCAACAATTGTAAAACCCGGGCGCTATGTAGTCGAAGCAGATCTTACATATACAGTTACAAATACAAACGTTCGTCGCCTAGAGTCTTTTGTTTTGCTTAATGTAAGTACCGTTGAGCCATGTCAACCAAAAATAGAAAACGGTAAACGAATACTAAAAGAAACGGTTGAAGAATATATTCCGAAATCTCATTTTTGGTCTGTCCTTGTATCCTCCACCGAATCTCGTGCTACACAAGTTTTCAATTTTGAAAAATCAAGTTTTAAACTGTACTACAAAGGTGATTAATTTTATCCATCCTATATTATATGGAACAAAAAATTGTATTATCATCGGAGAAAGCGTCAATAATTAATAGCTCGAACACACCGAGTAATTTTACAACTGTGTTTGACAGACCATTAATATTAGGCAAGAACAAACAGTATGGCATCGGACTCGATAAGATTAATTCCATGACTTACTCATAGTATAATATTAGTGAGGATTTTAATAACAAAGTGATAAGGTATCACAATGGAACAGATTGGAAAAGTGTTATTTTTACAAATGGAAATTACAGTTATGCTGATATCGATAATTACATAAAAGAAACATTGGCTGTAAACAATGATTTAACCGATGACTCGCCTGTCCCGATAAGAATTGAGTTTGATCTATCAAGTTTCAAATGCTTGGTTACCATCCATAATAATTTCATGCTTGATTTAAGAGAAACAAACTTTCATGTCTTGATCGGGTTTGACAAAGATGCGGTTATTAGAGAAACTAAATTTGGAACTGTGACACCGAACATAACAAATTCTATCGATACGTTGTATATCCACTGTGATTTGATAAGTAATTCTATTGTTGATGGATCATACGGAGATGTCATTTATGAAATAAGTACAGCTGATCTTACGAGATCATATCCTTTCAAAGATGAACCGATGAGAGTCGGGTTCTGTAAAGTAAACAAAACGATCATTAACAGTATTAATATTTACATTACCGATTTCTCTGGCAAGATTATTAATCTTAATGGTGTCCACACATCATTTCGTTTTGTTTTGAAGGAATTAATGTAACACAAGTTATATGGCATGTTTAAAAAAAGTTTATGACACTAGCACGGGAACATATACTCAAGTTGATCGATTAACTGGAGCTGGCATATTTGACATTCTTTCAAAAGTCGGATCAAAGATATTTAGCGAGTCTGTGAAAACAGCAGGCAAGAAAGCATTATAAACTGCTGGTAAACAAATCATAGAAAGCGGTTCTAAAAAACTTGGAGATGAAGTAGGAAAAATGGCTGCTGATAAATTAGTTTCAGTTATTAAACCTAAACCAAAAGGTGAGATGATTTTAAAAGAACTTACAAAAGCTGCTACAAAAGATGTAGCTAAAGTTGCGGCTGATGATATAATTGAAGAAGATGTAAATGCAAAAATTAACAGATTACTATCCGGAAGAGGAACCAAAAATATTAATGCGAGAATTAATCGATTAATTAATAAAAATAATCTAATTACTAGTATATATAGATGTTTCGAAGTAATCAATATAATAATAGATATGAACATGTACCTATGCAGTCAGATACCCCAATAAGACAACCGGGAAATAATACCAGACAAATGAAAAGTGGTTATCAGTTTACAATAAATGATAGAAGTTCTTACTTTGATTGGTATAATGCATATTTTGAAATCAGTTTTCAAGTAAACAAAGTTGCTGATGGAGCCGCTTTTGCAGACGTTGACAGAATTGCTTTAATTAACGATGCAGCTTCATTGATTGATCAAATGCAAGTAAAGCAAAATGGAAAAACAGTTTACGATGGAAATAATCTTCACAGATTTGTTAATATCAAAAGCTTGCTTGAAATTTCTGATGACTATGCAAAGACAACCGGAACAAACGAATACTTTTATTTAGATAATACGGCTGCTGCAGAATCTCGAGATGATCAAGCTGGTTATAACCCGGGATTTACTATCTTTTAATCATAACTAATAAAAAAGTTGACTCTATAATTCCATTAAACAAATATTCCTTCTTTGGAGGTTTTGAAACAAACATGCTTCCTCCTGGTCAAATTCAAATTAGCTTGCAACTGACAAATGATAATGTGTTAATTTTCAAATCAAGTGGTGATGATGGTCGAGTAGTTATTAATAAATTAGTTTTGTGGGTACCCAGAATGATATTTAACTCAGATGGTTTAAGTTATGTAATGACAAATCATATGACATCAACACGATGGACTTATCTCCGTGAAATGATACAAGAAAGCGGAAGTTCTCAACTAACTGAATCCGTATTTACAATAACGGCTGGTGTTAAAAATCCCAAACATGTGTTTGTGTATTTGCAAAGGTCAGACAAGAGTTCACACCAAGAGCGAAATCCTCACCTTTTGGATACGTTTCATCTAAATGCTGGTGATGCTGCTTCTTATTTGCAAACATCCAGATTGGAAGTTGGAAATGGAGTTTATTATCCAGAAACTGAATACAGTTATGATAATATTATAAGAATATTCAGAGATGTTATTAATTATTCTTACAAACAAAATGATAAAAACACTGGAACTTTACTCAATACGAGTAATTTTAAAAATCTCTTCGGAATGATATATTTCAATTTAAGTTACAAGGGAAATGAGGTCAGTGTTGATCCAAAACAACTAAGTTTGAGATATAAATTAAATATACCTCCTGCTGCCCCATATAAAGTTTATACTCTGGTTCTATATGAGGAAGATGTTGTTATTGATACTGTTGGAAATGAACTTGTTATTGTTTAATCTAACTTATAATATATATGACTTACGTAAATTATTCAGTAAATTTATCAGATGGGCAAAAACAGAGTCTAGCGAGGGCTTATGAGGATAGGAGTGAATTAACACTCAGGTTAAAAAATAACCAACTAACTGGGAATTTCCCCTTGTCGATAACAGCTACCCAGATTAACAATATTAACAAAGCTAAATCTGATGGACGGGGATTAGACATAAATATATCAAAATCGCAAATGAGATCTCAGTCCAAGAATGGAGGCTTTTTAGGTGCATTAGCTGGTTTGTTAACTAAAACAATTTTACCAACAGTTGCTAGATTTGCTCCAAAGATATTAGGGCCTCTAGCAACAGGAGCACTTAGTGGTCTGGCAAGTACTGGAATTGGTAAAATATTTGGAAATGGAATGGTAACTGTTCCTGCTGATAAAAAACAAACACTTCTCGTATCAAATAAATTAACAGCTGCACAAAAAAACAAAATAGCAAAGTCAAAAGGTTCCTGCACTATTAAACTAACAAACAAACAATTGCAAGACGTACTGGCATGTGCTTATAGTAACAAAACGACAACTACTCCCAGTGATAAAAAAACAGCAAGAGGTAACAGCAACTGTCCCTAGTGATAAAAACAAACACTTCTAAAATCAAATAAATTAACACTTGCGCAAAGAAAGAAGATAGCAAAGTCAAAAGGTCACTGCCCTGTTAAACTAACTAAAAAACAACAGCAGGACGGAGGAATTCTTGGAATGCTTGCATCATTAGGAATTCCATTGATTGGATCTCTTATTAGTGGTTTGACTGGAAAAGGTTTGCAAGTAGATAGAAGAGGATACGGTTTACAAGTAGACTCACAAATTAGGCCATACAGAAGTATCCCATTTATAAAAAAAAATTAAAATTTAAAAATGAACCTATCTCTAACTTAGATATAATAAAATGGGTGAAGCAGCTAGGTATACAGAACTTCAGTGGGGTGCACAGCAAAAACAAATTACCGACAAAACAAAATAAACAAGAATGTGGTATTATTAATCTTGATGATTATATCGGACCTGGTACACACTGGACTTGTTACTATGATAATTATTACTTCGATACGTTTGGCTTGAGCCCACCAAAAGAAGTTTTAGCGTAGATACCTGATATAAAATACAACACCATCCAATATCAAGATAAAACAAGTGTCCTTTGCGGATATTTCTGTTTGTACTTTATCAAAAAGTTGCAAGAAGGAAATAGCGTGTACGATATTCTTTACAAATTATTAAAACCTTACAAACCAGTAGAAAATGAAAACATCATAACATCATATTTTGTAAACGAAGTTTAATCTAATCATATTATATATGAGTTACTGTATAAAAGAAAAAAAGGTTACTGAAAATATTAATCCTCAGTATGTGTTAGCAAAAAATGGTAGAAAAATGTTAAGAGCAACTTGTGCATCTTGCGGTATTACTAAAGCAAAGTTTGTTAAAAACACAGAAGGTGGAAATATTGATATTCATAAAGCTTTGCTCCCTTTGCTACCCAAAAAGGGGCTAACTCTTCCTGGTTATAAATATTGCGGTCCTGGTAATCCACTTGATAGCGGAGAACCGGTAAATGAATTAGATGCTGTTTGTAAAGATCATGATTATTGCTATGACGAAAATCCTAGTAATAAATCAACGTGTGATAAAAACATGCTTGCTGGTTTAAAATCTAGTAAGTCTAAAACTATTGGAGAAAAGATCGCTAAGAATTTGATAGTAAAACCAGTTATTAGTACAAAATATAAACTTGGTCTTGGGGACTCAAAAAACTAGAAAAGGCGTTGAAATGGACTGACAAGTTAGCAGATGAACTTCATAAGCCTATACGAAGAAAGTTCACTCAACGCCGTGTGATTGTTAATGAAATTGATAAAATATGGTCTGCTGATTTGGTTGATATGCAATCGTTTTCAAAGTACAATAAAGGTACTAAATATTTGCTTACTGTTATTGATGTGTTTAGCAAATATGCTTGGGTTGTACCAGTTCCAAATAAAACTGGTTTAGAAATTACCAAAGCGTTCCAACAGATAATCAGTGTGGGAAGACAATGTAAATTGTTGTGGGTTGACCAAGGTGTGGAGTTTTATAACAAGACGTTTAAGCAATTTCTTAGTGACAATAATATCGAAATGTATCACACGTTTAATTTCGGAAAAGCTGTAGTAATTGAACGATTTAACAGGACATTAAAAGAAAAGATGTGGAAATATTTTACAGCTAACAATACAAATACATATTTAGACGTGTTGCAAGAAATGGTTGACAAGTATAATAATACAAAACATCGGAGTATTAAAATGACACCGACTGAAGCAAGTGATGAGAAAAATAAAGGAATGGTGTATTTCAACTTGTATGGAAAGATGACAAGTAATCAAATTAAGCCAAAGTTTAAAATTGGAGATAAAGTTAGAATCAGCAAATATAAAAGAACGTTTGAGAAAGGTTATACCCCAAATTGGACTGAAGAAATATTTGTTGTTGATGAAATTCAATATACAAATCCTGTGACATACAAAATAAAAGATTTAAACAACGAAAACATTGACGGAAGCTTCTATGAATTAGAAATGATAAAAGCTGATCAAGAAGTATTCAGAATTGAAAAAGTTATACGACGTGATTACAAAAAGAAACAAGCGTTGATTAAATGGAAGGGTTACAATGAAGATTTCAATAGTTGGGTTCCATTTAAGGATATTGAAAATATTAAATAAGGGCTTAAAAATAATTATATATAGTATTATTATATAATGGAACAAGAAAGATTAGAAAAGGTTTGCAGAAAACTTAACAATTTAAAAGATAATTATAGAAGAGAATTGATGAGAGGTAAGCAACTCCAAGTAGAATAAGAGGTAGTCCGTGATGATTTTATGGACACCAAAAAGAGCAAAGTCAACAAGCGAAAAAGATTGCTGGTTGAAATGGATAATTATGAACGTGAGCTGGATAGTAACAGAGAAGAGCTTCTTGAACTGAAATACAAAATAGCAAAGTGTAGAAAAATAAAATACTCCATGGTAAAAGATGATATGCAGAGCGATGATGAAGACTACTGCCCGGTTCCATCTGACTTTGCTTAATGAGTTGCAAATGTTATTGAAAAACTTCACCGAAAGTAGATTCGACAAAAGCAAACATAAAATAAAATTATTACGCTCTCCTAACGAGTTGCAAATGTTATGTTATTAAAATGACAAGTAGTATAGAGAGGGGCGGTATGGGTAAAGTTTTTTGAGTGGGATGTGTGAGAAAACTAGTGAAATGTGGCGGGGAGGACTTGGACGTGGGTATCATTTAGATCTTAGTGGTATAAATGATAGTTTTACCTGAGTCCCCCCTAGCATATTTCACTATATTTTCTCATTTCCTGCTAGGAAAACTGTGCCCATACCGCCCCTCTCTATACTACTAATAATTACAATAAATAACCTTGAAGTAAACGTCTCATAAAATATGGCGTTGTCATACACCCATTCATGGCATTTTGCAAGACTCGCGTTGATTGGTAGATTGTGTTCATCCGCAGCAGTGCTATCGTTTTTATACAGATTGCACGTGTCGTACACGAGAGTCGGATCTGTAAAACCAGGAATGCTGTTATTCACTAAACGTTCGTGCGCTCTTCTTTGAATTTCGAATGTGTCGTTCTCAAGACCAGGAATCTTGCACCTGAAATGCCAACACAAATGGGTGGTAACAAACCTTTAAATTCATCACTAAACACGTATGAAACAATAAGGGTGCAATAGTGTCCTTACTTTATCTCTTATATACTGAAAGAAATAAGTTTAGCAAAAAAACAACAAGATAAATCCCATTGAGCAGATTCAAGGCTATGTGTTTCAGCTACCATTAACAATATAATTAACATAATTAACAAGTATATACAGGACATTAATTTTAAACGATATCTGCGAAAAAAGAAGCAAAATGTTTTAATTTACTTGCTTTACAGAAATTATAAGTTCATTCTTATTTCAATATAAAGGGAGATTATTTTAAAATTTAAAACTTTGGTTCGTAATTTCATTATAATGACATGGTTAATGTTAATTGTTTTTGCGTTTTTTATCTCGCAAAACCCAGAATAGTTATTTAATCAAGTTTAACCCTGTTCTTGACAATATTCTTGTTTTAAATGTGAAAAATGTTGTTTTATATAATTGGGAGATAACTCTGATACTTATTCCGAATCATTCATAATATTATTAAGTGAAAAACAAGAACACCTTCTGACATGCCAAAGTTATCAAATGCTTCACATTATAAAATAAACATTCAGTTTCTTTAAGCTAGATATGCAAAAGACCTTGCTAAACTTATTTCTTTTAATATATATTGTCTTTAACTTTGTTCAGAATAGAATAGAAAAGAACACATCTTTTATTATTAACAATCTCAGTTAACATGGGTGCATATACATACATTTGCTATAACAAATAGATAAGCAAGAATCAAAACAAGGGGGAAAAGCGGTATCTATAAAATACGACGTGTGCACGACGTTACTTAGCATTTTGAAAAACAATTTCTGAATAAAGAAATTTGACTGAGGGATGGGTTAAACGTTCCGTGCATTTAATGAAATAATACCATTATCGTGTTTTGAAAATGTAATATTCAAACATTGTTTATATGCACTAACACAGTATGCATATTTTATATTATTTATCAAACATGTTAAAAACCAAAATCTTATGCAGAAAACAAATTTCCATACATATTGAATGTTTCCAGAAATAAAGGCTCTAGTTTTTTACTAAAACTGTATTCATTAAATGAACATTTAAAGAATGAATAAATAAATACAATGTGTGTGTATATATAGATGATACGATATGTAAAATAAACCCAAAAATTACGTTACAATTTAAAATTACATGTAATTTTAGACGTTTCCAGTAATAAAGGTGCTAGTATTGTACTTTTAACTATGTTTTTTTTAAAAAGATGTCATATAATTCATTAGTATAAGTAAATAAAGAAACATAATGTCTAAAAATAAAACAAATATATAATAAATAAATATTTTAAAATGGCATATAAATCACAAAAATAGTAATTGCACAATAAACTACTGGGAGCTTATCCGTTATTGACAATGTTTTTTTTTTTTACTAGTTATGGCATCTTCCCTTTGTTACAATGTATCCTGCTTTTGAGACAAACCCCGAATAATAATAATATTCTGTCCCCGTTCAATGTAAGTTAGCCTTGCCTTATTCTGATTACTGGTATTTGGACAACACAATACTAATAATAGTAACTCTCATCAAAGATAGACACAAAGGAAAATGACCTTGACATGCATTTATCTTCACTCTTACGCCTATGTCCAATTTTCTTTGAGTATGACCATTGGAACTAAGCCAGACACATTCCAGAATATTTAATGACACCCTGAGTCTTGACACAACCCATCCCCAGGTCAAATGAACTTCTCCAAATTAGGAGATTCAGTGTCCTTCTTCCACAAGTCACATAACTATTCATAATTTTCAGGGTAACATCATTGGACCAAGTAGAAAGTATGCAGCATACCAGTAATATCACTGGTGCATTACACGTCAATGCAGAGCAAAGCTGCTAGACGTCACTCTCCATATGGCAAATATGGCATCAGCAGTTATTTCTTCGCGCAAAGAACTGCATCCATCCCAATCATAGGAGGAAGCAGACATCAGAATGAATATATCACTATCAATCCTCACAACATCAGAAACAATCGTGTTGCATTCTCTTGACACAGACATATTGATCCTGCTTTCAAAATATGTTTCAGTAATACAATCATATGTCATGTTTGGCACTGGGATGATTAAAAAAGGAGCTGTTGAATGGGAAACTAATTGTAGAGGTTAAGGGATCTATAATACCAACACTGCATTTATTTACAACCTGTGTTACAATCAGTTGCTTTGTAGGGAGAGGCAAGGCTATCCCATTGAAGATGATTAAAAAGCACAGAGAGTTTGTGTCTATTTGGATTGCTCGAACAGAAGCATGAATGTTCGGATGATCTTCAAAAACAGTACGGAGATCACGGAGAGGATAGTGTGCTGCCTGTATACACGGATGTCAGATACGTTTTCGTGAAAATTCAAAGGCCACAACTAGAACGTTTTTTCGCCGTGTCAATTTCTATAATCATGCATTTGAACATGCACACTAACAAGTGATTTTGTGGCACCATACGGACCAACATTACCCAGACGCAGAAACAAATGAGAGAAGATAAGATAAAGTTATTGAATTTGACTGGACTATTGGTGATATTGCGTCAAAATAGTTGGTTGACATCATGACCAAAGAGCTTGACACTGAAGAAGGAAGCAAATAATGGGTGGGAAGATATGGCAGCCAACAAACTGATTGATATTGAGTTTGAAGAAAGTGATGGCAATGTATAGAGGAATTCTGAGCTCAAATGATGTAACATATTTCCACGAAAATGCATGATATCTCTTAGAGCTATACATTTATATTTCTTAGTAGCGTAAGTAAAGTTCAATTCATTTTGTTAATATGTTGAAATTGCTTAATTTGTTACATTTGATTAATATATGAATACATTAGCAGTTAAAATTGTGCGTCTAATTTGCTATTTTTCTCTGAATTTGGTAACGTACAAAATACGGAAGAGTCGTGTAAATTTTATACAAACTTCATTTCATTCAATGTTTGCCTAAGTATAAACAATATATAAAGGGAAATAAAGATATATATCCATGTTTTACTTGATACTTAGATGCGGTATCTAAATAATATGATGCAAATGTAACTGCTAACGTATGTAACGTTTAATACATGAGGTAACATATATTAGATTGACATAATGTCATGTCGGTTTAAACATTGTTGTGTTAACATCTTTATTAGCAGCTAAATTTGCTGAAATTTCTAGATTTCTAGTAACACACGGAAAATTATTATTAATAATTTTAAAATAAGACACAATGTAATGGACTATACAAGAACCAAACATTGTATACTTATGTTTGTATAAATAAGATGTTTAAAATAATTTTGGGATATAAAATACTTATTTTCTTAACTAAACACCTTCATTCATCAAGGTAACGTAAATTACGGTAACGTATTCTTAATAATGTAGGTATCCAAGGTATAAAAAGTAAGGGGAACGAACTTTTGTATTATAATAGGCATGAATAATGAAGACAATTTAATATACAAATCCTTTCTTCCATACATGTTTAGCATTCAAAATGCAGTAAAATTAACTATTATTTTATAGGTAACGTTTTTACACCCAGTGCCAGATAGCACACATGTTCCAAACTGCTCTACACATAATGGGCTTTCAGAAAAATAGCTGTACAAAGTTCCCCCGAGGGGTGGGGGTGTCTCCTACTAGCTTACCGCCTAAAATGTATTAGATTGTAGCGGAATAGTAGTGTACTTAGTACGTATTTGTAAAACGCAAGACACACGTTAGTCATTACATTAGTTTGTCTACATCAGAAGCAATAAACTACACGGCATTGAGATATATCTGCCAGCCATCACGTGTTCGCCACATTTGCGGATGCACAGTAGCTGGCTTGAGATTATAGCAATATAATTATTACCCTTACTTATATGATGGGAAAGTTTTCTATAAAAGCCGATACACGATAGTAAATATATCGTTGAACGGTTTTGGAAAACATGTTCCTTCGTTTAAATCTAGAAAGGACCTAGTAACGACATCTCGCAAATCCACTGTGAGATGGAAAAGAAGTGACAACTGAATCAAATCCCTTTGTTACATATATGCACATTCAATATGAAACCGAAGCATACTAGTACGATTTTCATTTGTATTTTGATTGACGTGTCACCCTTCCAGATCGCATTCAGTCTCATGAGGCTTTAACTATTCAGTATTACTGGATTTTTTATGTAAAAGCAGTAAAACATCGCAATGATACGAGTATTCCGTGAAGAAACATGTGTTATATTCCTTTTCTGTAATATAACTTATTTATGAATTCAAATATAATCTTGAATAAAAGGCTGCCCTGCCTGTTCATACCTGTCAAGTCTCACACGATTTTTGGTTAAATCACGCTCACATGCATACATTATACAGTCCCTAGAATTCTGTAAATATTATAAAATGTAGTTCATCAATCCGCGATTTCTCCATCCAAAAATGCTATGAAACAGTCACGACCTCCAATTTTGGCCCAGTGTCGTCGAAATGTGCATTAAAATATGTGTTAAAACTAAGTTAAATAATAACCATGTGTCAGTTAAAAGGTATGATGACTTGAACATTGAACCGCTCATTGTATTAAACGATACCGAACGGGAAATGAAATTACCTTACATAAAACAATTACGAATGAAAATGTAAACATTCGCTATGTTCAGAGTATCTTTGTTTTTTACAATAACTGGTATTACACGATGGAAAAACAGAAATATCACGTGGTGATATGTATCACGTGGTAGTTAAGTTGACTGAACTATAATTGTTGCAGGATTATTTCCCTTGTTTTGAGAGACACCATTTGCATGAATTATAAAAGGGCACACATAATTAATTTCGAGTTGGCAGCAGGACGTTGTTATGCATCGGCGTAGCTACTATTATACCATATACATGTAGGACTGGGCCTATACATAAATTTGAAAAATGAAAAAAAAAATGCAAACCTGAGGGTGAGTGTGGGGTAGTGCGGGCGGGGAAAGGGACGCTGTGGGCGTGGGGTGGGTGGCGGTGGGGGTGTTGAGGTTCAACATTTGTTTCTTATTTTATTTTTCAGTATAGGTCATTTAACTTTGTCAAAATTTACTTCTCAAATTTGAAAAATATTTCTTTAAATACCATACAACTGAGTTTGTAAGATATGTCAGATACGTCAAAACGTACCATTAGGGACCACGCAATATCTATCTGGGCGTTGGGACCGGTGCAAAATGGCATGGGACAGATTTTTTTTTTTGTCGCGACAAACCATAGGACAATACCCTTTTTTTCGCTTGCTTGCCATGGGACGTACATTTTTTTTTTATATATATATAACATTTTTATTTGGACCGGTCCCAACCCCACGATAAATATTGCCTGGTCCTTTACATAGATAAGTTAAAAAAACACAAGGGGAGCATGTCCCCGGACCTCCATAGTTTGTCGGGCCTATATATGCATTTCAGGTCAGCTACGCCCATGGTATGCGAACATCTGGAAAGCTGTTGAATAGAATGAATGGTCGTAGGGTGGTGCTGGGACTCTGGTCGAAGTCTTTGGTAAAAGAGGGACTCTCAGGATTCTAGTGATGTTTAGCCCTCTGTAACCAAAGCGGCATCTCTGGTCGTAGACTATTTTAAAGAAGTAGCAGCGTATGTTTGATAATTTAAAGGACACTATAACATTTTAAGATTGTAGGGCAAATAGTTCAAGAATGACATCCGTGAAATATGTTTTCATGATCAGGTCTGAGTGACCTTGACATTTGACTTACTACCACAAAAGCAATAGGGTAGTTGCGAAATGGATACTATTATAAATTACAGCGCAAGAGACGTTTTTTGTGTTGATTTGGGTTAATGTGACCTTAACCTACTGACCTTAAAATTAATAGGAGTCAATATTTTAACACGGTATTATTTCTGTAAAGTTTCAAGATGGCCTTATACTTACAAGTTACAGATAGGAGAATGTTTCTCAGGATTTGGCCAGTGTCAGTTCCAAGTGTCCTTGGTGACCTACTGAACCCAAAAGCAATAGGCGTCCTCCTCTCACTACGGAAAATTCACATCTATGACGTTTACTACAGGTGAGTGTATACGCTTGGAGTTATCATGTGGAACGCTTATGTACATATTAGGTCATGATGATCTTGACCTTTTGACTTTATATCCCCAACAGCAATAGGGTTCCTTCCATTACCAAAGGCAATTGGCCTATGAAGTTTCATGAGTGCAGCTTTTATACTCCTGGAGTTATCACTTGGAATATGTATACCCCTATGAGGTTATTGTGACCTTGACCTTTGACCGAGTGAGCCAATATCAAAGAGTTCCTCCTCTGACCAATGGCAATGTATCTATGAAGTTTTAAGATGAGTGTCGTGTTTTTGAAATTATCACGTCGAATTAATATAGCCACATGAGGTCATAGCGACCTTCTCACCAAGGCTATGTACCTAAGCAGTTTTATGAGTGTTATTGTTTCAGTTATCGCTTGGAATGCATATTTCCATAGAAGGTCATGGTGACCTTGACTTTTGACTGCCTAGACCAACCCAAAACAAGGGTTCCTACTCCCACCTAGGATAATGTACATGAAGTTCATGATGGTGGGTGTTATGCTTTTGAAATCATAGTGCATAATGCCTATTTCCATAAAATCATGGTGACCTTGCCCTTCGACCATCTGACCCCAAATCAATGAGGCTCCTCCTTTCTCCAAGCGCAATGTTTGGGAGTTATAGTTTGAAAATTATCATCTGGAATGAGTAATTGTTTATGGACAGATGACCCCATACCATAATACGCGTAAACAAATGCAAGAGAGACAACTACCATCAGTGTATTCTCAGGCGGTAGATTAGCCATTTCTATTGAGACATAGTGAATGCGTGGGCAGTACCTCCTCCTTGAAAAATTGATTCTAAAATAGACAATATTTTTTTCAACAGAAAGTATCAATTGAATGTATCTTGAACCTATTTTTCTTAACTCACAGTTTCTTTCTGCAAGTCTGAAATAGTTTTGACGAATTGGGGTTAAAATAAAAACCAAAAGTAGATTTTTACCATATAAAAAGATGTATTCCGAAACATTTTTTTTTATAAAAATTCCATCGAATTTCATGTCACGCCTACATAGCCTTGATCAAAATGGAAAACACAGAATCATTTTGACAATTACTTAGATTAGAGGTGTGCCTTTCGGTGCATGTGTCGCCTGTTCTAGAAAGTATTTAAAGCACAATATGTTTATTTTTAACGTCAACGAAGACGACGAAGATTTTCTGTCAATTATTAGTGTATAATTTACCTTCAAACTTGCATTAAATCGTGTTAAATGAAACCAGTGATTAATAGAAACGTACGCGTTGAGTAGTTAAGTAAACTGAGGGTACCAGGCCAGTTTCCCCCTCGGGGTCCTCTACATGACGAGATGGTAGATTTGCGTGTTATAGTATGAACAACAAGCTAAAATCGCCGGAAAACTGATCGGAAAAAATAATCAGTTAGAAACCGAGGTAATGCTGTGTTACCATGCCCAGCCAATCAATTTAAAACTCGTTTTGCAATCCCCCTCGGAAAAAAACTCCCCCAATACCCCCAGTTTCTATACTACTCACAGGATAATTGATAATATGACTTGTTGCTTTATTTTATCTATTTTCAAATCTAAACAGGTGTACGCTTCCAGCCAAGTGGCTAACCAGATTTCAAAATAAGCGGTAAAAACGTTTTAATACAATCAAACAAAGTCGGAAGTACCTCGTCGTGGCTATTATTTAGGAGAGAGCAATTATTTTATTTTTCGACTTTTGGGCGATTCTACTTTTGACGAAATTTCCCAATCACACGACTCAAAACGACATTAACGCTAGGTCTTCTAGCAGGAGTATTTCCACATTTTGCAATATTGAACGAGTAACGGCAAGCAGGACGCAAGTGAGCTAGACAAGATATTTTCAACTGACATTACAACAAGCATGCTAGAATAGCACCAAGAATAATCTGACTGTGTTATATATGAGTGAAATGAGACAAATACGAGCAAGCATAGCAGCAGGAAAAATATGGGGGAAAGATATCAAATTTCGCAATATCAAATACTGCAAGACAAATTGAAAATCCTAGTAGCCCAAAGAAAGAAAAAAGTTCTGTCTCCAGAAGGTAGGACACTGAGAGCAAATATAGCAGCAGGGGTGAGATGGGGGAGAAATGTTAAAGAATTACAAAAACAATTACACGGATTAGACGAAATATTGAAAACCAGGAAAGACCAAAAAGAAGACCAAAAAGAAGAAGACCAAGAAGAAGACCAAAATGATATCGACGCTACACAAGAAATGTCAGATGATAGTACAGATCAAAATGACACCGAAGATAGTACAGAAGATATTGAGGCTGAATTACGAAATAGATTCGCGGATCTTTGGACAAAAGTAAAACATGGTATGCAGAAAAAGGAAGATCTGTATGAAATGGCAGACATATCTTACAGCTAGAAAAACTTGGAGGCAATTATTGACATAAAACTACATTATCCTGCTATTAGGGTTGTGTTTTCTTTCCTCTTTGATAAAAAATACCATTTGTGGCATTCAAAACACATTAATGCATGAAAAAAGTCCGTAATTGATGGTATTTCGATTGAATGTTGTGAAAACAGCGGTGTCATAGTAGTTCGGATGGTACATAATTTCGGATTTTTTTTTTTTTACATAATCAAATAAGAAAAACTGTCCTTTACAAATACATGTTGGTGGAACAAATATATATATATGTATAGATACAGATATAAAGTATATTTCTATTCATTATTTAAGGTGTAAGGAGTTCCTGGAATCCTACTTTTAAATGCTTTCTAGTCTAGGCTCCTAATTCTTTAACTTGTGGAAAGTGGTGACAAAAAGGAAAATATAGCCATAGGAGGCCCTGATAGTCTTATAAAACCTGATTAAAAACTTGGCTCCGGTTTCACCAAGTCGGCTCTGATTATTATCGTTTGTCAAAAAATGCTAGTACTCTCCTTTGCAACGGTTATAAATTACTATGTAATATTCTATTCTAACTTATTTGAAACAAAGTAGTAAATACGTCTGACAAAGAGCATAAAGTGGTAGTAAAAAGAAAAATATAGTCAGGAGGTTCTGATTTTGATTACTACATATGTAACAAATGTGTGGTATAAAAGCGAATAAAGACTAATTTCCAATAAGAAAACAATATTGACCTTTCCATTTTAAATGGGGGCCTGTCCTTTTTAAATCAGGGCCTGTCCATTTTCAGAAGCAACAAGCCCTGGGCCTGTCTCGTAAAATAATTGCCTGTGAGCACTGACATACACTCGAAAACCAAAACCGAAGCGGTTGCATAAAATAATTCCGTCCCAAGCATTTTTCAGTACAAAAACATCTCATGTTCTAAGCATCAACATTTCATTTTAATACGCCACACCTGTAAAATTTAACATAACCTTTAACCTCACCAAGAAGACAGACACTGTTCAGTCTTGGCGACTCTCAGGACCTTCAGTCTTTTGATTTATTTAATTATATGCAAACAGTTTTAAAGTCAAAAGGATACATAGTATTAATAAATCGCTGTACTAATTGTAATGCCTGATATAAAAACTCAAGATTGCCATGTGTCCCTTTAATCAGAAGAATCTTCAATTTTTATTAGCTACATTATCATGATTATTGTACTAAAATACATGATTGTACTAAAATTGAAAACGGACCTATTAAAATGGGATACGGTTCATACAAATAAAAGTCATTACTTAAATAATGAAAAGTATTACCTTTAATCTCCCGAATATCGTGTAAAAAGTTCTGCACAGTAAGCAGCAGATGTTCGCACTCTCTATTCAGTGCACACAGCTGAAATCTTTCGCACTGCCTTGCTTCCTCTCCTATTATCGTTGAATAAAAGAGATATTTTAAATTAGGCTAATTAATTACCTGGTTCTCAGGCCACTTTTTATAAGAAGAGATGCGGGCGGGCGCATTTTTTTTACAATTTTACAGTGGTCAACAGACACGCGGGCGACTTTTTTATCCAAACTTTTAATTCCAATACATGTATTGATGCAAAATATCTCGAACTACATGTGCAATAACCAGTTGGATCTGCTCATCTCTATTGCCGATCATTACCTTATCATTTCTTCCCGACTTATGCTTTTTTCAATCACAATAAGTCCGTATATTTGTATTAGATCACGCATGAACTATTGCTTGTTGTTGTGAGACTTTGTCGATTAGACGCTTGAATAAATCGCCTGTTCTGTAGCACCTACTAGTTCCAAGCGTCTCAAACGTCTGACTCCTAGATTGGTACCCGTACGACAGCAACACTTACAAGCTAGCGAGCAGAGCGGCAGATAGTCGGCCGCGCACCAGTCTACCCACAAGGGGATTCCCCTGAGGTAGTTGCGTGTAAAAACTGGAACTAACTTGGATGCGGGACTTTTTTTTCAAAATTTCGGTAGCGCATTTCCAATTTTTATTTTATTACTTTTGAGATAAAATCGGCAATGCGGCACCTAAAAAAGACATGCGGGCGGGTCCGAGAACCAGGTAATTAATTTTATATGGCCATAGAGCGGGTGTGTTAGAATTCTGGATAACGATTCCAGTCTAATTTCGGCACGTTTCATTGAGTCGATTGAATCGTCATTTGGAACATTTGTAGGAACCTCAACGTAAAAAGGTTACAAATGTAAAAAAAAAGTCCCATATGTAAAAATGTACGAAAAATGTAACACGTTTGGTGACATATGTAAAAAAATATTTTGTGACAAAAGTGAAGAAAAATGTTTCACAAATGTAAAAAATTTAAAGTAACATGTAAAAAAACAAGACAAAATAACACAAATGTAATAACGACTTGCCACACGTGCTAATAAGGTCGTAGTTATAATATCGTACAATACAAGAAATTAAATACCCTTTTTGACAGGTGGGTAGGGGGTAGTAGAGAGTCAGATACGCCAAAAAGCACCATTAGGAACCAGGAAATATTTATCTGGGCGTTGGGACCAGTGAAAAATGGCATGGTACAGGTACTTTTTTTTTCTCGACAAACCAAGGGACAATACCTTTTTTCGTTTGATTGCTGTTATCTGGAAAGCTGTTGAATGGAATGGCTGGCCGTAGGGTGGTGATGGGACTCTGGTCGAAGTCAAGTGTATACTCAGAGTTGTTAAGCCCTCTGTAACCAATGCGGCGTACCTGGTCGTAGACTATTTTAAAGCACATTGCGTAGTCCTGCCTTAATTACATTTTAAAAGCGATGGAAAAGCTTACATTTGCATGATTTTATAACGGATATTTCGACAATAAAACACGTTTAAAAACATTTTTTACTGAAAAAATATGATAATCTATTTAAATGTTTTATTTACAATATGTGGAATGCTTATGTGCATATTAGGTCATAGTGACCTTGACCTTTTGACATTCCATCTCCAAAAATAGGGTTCCTTCCCTTGCCAAAGGCAATTTGCCTATACAGTTTCATAAGTGTAGGTTTTATACTTCTGGAGTTATTACTTGGAATATGTATACTCTTATGAGGTTATTGTGACCTTGACCTTTGACCTAGTGAGACCAGAATCAACAGAGTTTTTCCTCTGACCAAGGATAATGCAGCTATGAAGTTTAAAGATGCCTGTTGTGATTTTGAAGTTATCACGTGGAATAAATATAGCCACATGGTG
This sequence comes from Cyrtodaria siliqua, assembly GCA_037043455.1. Classification (NCBI taxonomy): domain Eukaryota; kingdom Metazoa; phylum Mollusca; class Bivalvia; order Adapedonta; family Hiatellidae; genus Cyrtodaria; species Cyrtodaria siliqua. The sequence continues at coordinate 47,721 of JAWPHD010007815.1, read as the reverse complement.
TTAGGTGATCTAAATGGTCGCATAGGACCATTAATAATTAAGTGATTATGTCGAAAATGTAGAAGTTGACCAACATGTGGGTGTGCTTCCGGAAGACTATCTCCCAGGCACGGTAATGAAATGAGCTTCACAAGATCAATTCTCGAATCAAAATGTGTCATTACTGTTAGAGTTCTGTAGGAAGTCTAGTCTATACTCTAGATATACTTATTGGACGCGTGGGTCTGGATGGGAGTGTTGGGAAGTACACATACGTGGGTAGTCTTGATAGCAGTGTTGTAGATCATGTTTTATCAAGCCAATCCTTATTTAATATGTTTAATACATTTGAAGTTAACGAATCCAAATATGTTGACGGATCATTGTGCTATTTTATTTTCGATGAAGCATTGCGTTTATGATATCGATGTAGGTGGTACAGATACGGGTGGTACGGATCGTATAGCTTTTAAATATAAATGGAACAATGATACATTCGAACATTAAATGACGATACCGTTAAGATACTACTTGATGAATTAACGATGAACTTTGACGGTATGAATGATAATGAAGTTATTGATAAAAACATACGGAATTTCATAGAAGGTTTGCTCACCACTTTTTAAACATAAATGTGATTTTGAAACTAAACATGAACATAATATTAAAATAAACAAAACATGGTTTGACGAGGAATGTGAAATAATAAGGGAACATATTTGTTAACGCTCTTAACGAATAAACTTCAGTCTGACACAAGTAGACTAAGTATTTGTAGATCCAGAAGTGCGTATCAGCATACTATTAGGCAAAAACGATTTGTCTTTCGCAAAGATAACACTTTTAAATTATTAGAGACATGCAAATCAAATGTAAAAGAATATTGGAAATTTCTAAAAGAATCATCGAATATATCGAGTCCTCAAACCGTATCAGCAAATAATATTGCAAGATACTTTAATGCGATAAATGATCCCGATGACAACTTCTATCCAGCAGATGACGATCTGATTTATTTTAATGAACGATATTTAAATGGCGAGATTCAAGTCATGTTCGATGAACTTAATATAAAAATAACAAGACCAGAAAAAATAAAATCGTTAACTCATTTGCGAAATATTTCATCTTCAGGCCAAGATAAGTTCTTAAATGAGTTCTTTAAGCACGGCTCCGAAACACTCCTACCGTATTTTCACAAACTTGTCACAAACACATGTCTGGGTATTTTCCAGAAGTATCGAGCGAAGGGTATATCGTACCTATTTTTAAAAGCGGGGACCTTAGTGAACGTAGCAACTGTGTTAGACAACGGGAGTGTGTATCACCGTTTTTATTTAGCATGTACTTAAATGGTATGGAGGAAGAGTTCATAACTAAAGGTGTAGAAGGTAAAAATGTAGGAATGCTCAAATTGTGTTTGTTACTTCACGCAAACGACATAATATTGTTTGCTAAGTTAAAATAGGAATTACAGAATTCGTTAAATGTTTTAGCGGAGTATTCATACTTTAGGAAAAACGCATCCAAACAGGAAACAATAATACAAAATGATGAATTAAAAAACAACAAAAACAACATCAAGAAATGTCACTGTGACAAATGCCCTCTAAGTGGTTTTGCCTTTTGACCTCTAAGTGTGACCTTGACCTATGAAGCCACGGACCTGGATTTTGCGCGCGACACCTTGTCTTGTTGTGGTGAGCACTTGTGCCAAAATCCGTCCATGAATGTCAGAGTTATTAACCGGACAAGAAAGCACTTCTTTTTTACCTTTGACTTCTAAGTGTTCTTTGACCTTGGAGCCACATACATGGATTTTGCGTGCGAAACGTTGTCTTGTAGTGGTGAGCACTTGTGCCAAGTTATTTGAAAATCCGTCCAGAAATGTCAAAGGTATTGACCGGACGGACTTACTGACGGACGGACGGACGGACGTACGGACAGTGCGGTGCGACTACTATATGCCGCCCTTCGGAGGCATAAAAAAGGTTCACTTCAAGTGGGATTTAAACCCTCGGCCTTAGTTTCCCAGTGTACAAGAAGTAATTCAAATGGTGGCCATCTTGGATGTCATGTTTAACTTATTTTAACAAATGTGAAAAACATTTATCTAAGGATCATCCTTGTGAAGTTTGGTCAAAATTGACCAAGCTGTTTCTGAGAAGATGATTTTTTGAAGATTTTTTGAAGATTATCCCCCTATAAGGCTATGTAAAACATGTGACCCTGGGACGGGGTCAACTGTGACCCTGGATCACCAAACAAGCTTTGTAGAGGACCATAAGCTTATAGTAAATGCAAAATTATAAACCTCTGTCTCTTGTAGTTTCAGAAAAATTTTATATAAGTTTCTCCTTATACAAGTCTATGTAAAACATTTAACCCCTGGGGCGGGTCCAAATGTGACCAAAGGGTCACCATTGAACAAACTTGGTAGAGGACCATAAGCCTATAGCAAACGCAAAACATTAAACCTCAGGCTCTTGTAATTTCACAGTAGAAGATTTTTAAGTTTTCTCTATATATGTCTATGTAAAACATGCAAAACCTTTATATAAAAACTTTAAAAAAAATTAACAAAAGGAAAAATGCCAAACAGGAAACGATAATAACAAGAGGTCAATGACCTTGAAGCTCTACTGATAGGTTTTGAAAGCTAGATCAGCATTCCAGTAAAGTTTCATGACAATCTGTCAAGTAGTTTCAGAGGAGTAGTCGCTACACGTTTGTAATATATAACTCTATGTAAACAAAGATGGCCACTAGCAGACATGTTTAATGTCGAATCAAAATAATTTTCAACAAGGACCAACATCATGTCAGGTTGATCAATTTAGAAAAAGTCCCTTATCAATATCATTTACAGTTTTCAAAAAGAAATTGCTACAAATTTGTGGTTTTTTAAAGTCTATTTTTAGCCATGGCGGGCATTTTGAATTTTCGCCCGACCTGAACTTTTTCTAGGATCAACTAGACATCAAGAGCAACAGTTTCATGAAAATCCGTCAAGTAGTTTCAGAGGAGTAGTCGCTACAATTTTACTATATAACTCTATGGAAACAAAGATGGCCGCTGGCAGCCATGTTTAGTGTCGAATCAAAATGATTTTAGACAAGGACCAACATCATGTCATGCTGATTATTTTAGAAAACCTCCCATATCAATATCACTCATAATTTTCAAGAAGTAGTAGCTATAAACTTGTTTTTTAAACAATTGTTTTTAGCCGTGGTGGCCATCTTGAATTTTCCGCCGACCTGAAATTTTGCTAGGATCAATTACACATCAAGAGCAACATTCCCGTGAAGTTCCATGAAAATCCGCCATGTAGTTTCAGAGGAGCAGTCGCTACAAGTTTTTATTATATAACTCTATGTAAACAAAGATTGCCGCTGGCCGCTGGCCGCTGGCGGCCATGTTTAATGTCGAATCAGAATCAGAATAATTTCGACGAGGATCAACACCATGTCATGCTGATCATTTTAGAAAAATGAACATATTAATATCACTTATAGTTTTCAAGAAGTAATAGCTACAAACTTGTTTTTTTAAATCTATTTTTATCCGTGGCGACCATCTTTAATTTTCGGTTGACCTTATATTTTGCTAGGATCAATCAAATATCAAGAGCAACATTCCCATGAAGTTTCATGAAATCCGTCAAGTAATTTCAGAGTAGTATTCGTTACAAGGTTTTACTATATAACTCTATGCAAACAAAGATGACCAGTGGCAGCCATGTTTAACGTCGAAACAAAAAGATTTTCGACAAGGACCAGCATCATGTCACGTTGATATTTTAGAAAATGTCACTTATAGTTTTCAAGAAGTAGTCGCTACAGACTGGTTTTTTAAAAAATCTATTTCGCTTTGGCGGTCATCTTGGATTTCACATCAACGAGATTTTTGCATCAACTAGACATCATGGGCAACATACTTGTAAAGTTTCATGAAAATCCATCCAGTAGTTTCATAGGAGTAGTCACCGCAACAAAAGTTTACGGACAGACAGACGGACAGACGGACGACGGACACCGCACCACGATATAAGCTTCCCAGTACACACGTCATAACGTTTAAAAATGTCAAATTTTCATTTTTACATTTGTGATTTACTTTTTTTTACTTTGTCACAAAATATATTTTTACGTATGTCACCAAACGTGTTACATTTGTCGTATGTTTTTAGATATGTGATTTTTTTTTACGTTTGTAACCATTTTTACATTTGTGACATTGTTTACGTTTGAGGTTCCTACAACATTCCGTTCGACATCACCAATAATTGAAGAAACATTTCTTAAAAAACTTTGTAAAGTTAATTCTCCGTTCATTATTAATAAATACTATCCCTGATCTAGTGTAGAATCGAACGCTGAAAACAAATAAAAGTTCGAAAACCTCCACTGCTGTTTAGTTCACTATCTATACTACTAATCAATCCGGTTTTGTCATTTTAATAACATAACATTTGCAACTCATTAGGCAAAATCAGAAGGAACCGGGCAGTAGTCTTCATCATCGCTCTGCATATCATTTTTTTTACCATGGAGTATTTTACTTGTATGCTAATGTGTCTTGTCCATTATCTAGTATGTACCGTTTATCATCATAAGCTGATAAACTTTTTTTATTGATTGCATAGCTGCTTATGTTATGCTTTTTTGATCTAATGACGTTCATCTCATGGTGAGCTTCTGTTGCCGTAAACAAAATCTTTTTGTAATCGTTATGTGCTATTTGTTTTTTAACAACACACTTTTTTACGCCCTTGCATTTCTTTGTACTAACCTCATTATCTAAAATATACGAATATAGTTTACTTCGCAACCCAACAAATTCAACAATAGGTATTCCGCAAGTTTCATCTTTCATCTTGGCAATAACTTTTTTATTATCATTAAAATGAAATTTACTTTTTGGATCATAATCACAATTATCAAAAAGTTCTTTATCCTTGTAAAAGTCTGCATACACATCTTTTGTTTTTATTTCATAACACAAGGAATCAGTATCGGTAAATAATAATTTAGCTTTTTTATCATATTTATTTTTAATGTAGTTGTAGTGGAAATCATACATCAAATATTTTGACAAGTCTAAAATACACATACCAACATAGATAGGACGATTTAAAACTAATCGTTCCTTTATTCTGTTTATAGCAAATAAATTGTCATTAAACATTTTACAAGAAATAAATGAAGGTCTTGCTACTGATTATTTTAAAAGAAATTCCTCGTCGTGAGTCAATTTAACATTAATTCTTTTTCTCAAATTTTCCATAGTTTTACCAAAAACTGAATTATTCATCAGTTTGAAGAAATCCTTTTCAAAAGCATTTTTACCAGCTGTTCTCTTAGCAGTATTAAAGTCTATGTATGTCTTTAACCACTGTGATTCATCGAACTGTAGTATTCGATGTATTTTTGTTACCTTCAATCCAAGCTTTTTATACAATTCTAAGTTTCTAAAATGCACGACATACATTTCTTTATTTTTCATCGTCGTAACAAGTTTGTTAACTATACTAGATCCTAAATTAAACTTTTGTTTTAAATTTTTACAATAGTGACAACCACTCATCTTTGATATTTAAACTTTCCGGGGCGAGAAGATAATCATTATGCGTGTCATGCAGTTTCTCAGGATACTCGATATCACACTCAACAATGTAATTTGATTTTCCTTTTTCAATCTTGTTAACCCACTTGAAGTTGGCAGTAGGTAACGGTTGACACATAGCCCACCCATACAAGTTATTAGCATCAAGATATATTATGTACTTGCTTTCTTTTTTCTTGTCATAGTTTTTCATATATTTATTGTTAGCCTGTGAATATCTATTTGCAATATAACTCGTACCGCCTCTTAATCCTTTTTCTATGAACAAATATTGATCAATATCAGTTATTAAATCAAGTTGGATACCAGTCATCTTGAGGCATGCATCCCAGGCTAAACCAGGACTACTGAAGTAATGGCAAGGATCTAATTTGTAATACTCAATACACATGTTTCTAAAGTTTTCAAAAATATCTGCAAGCAGCAGCACATCAGTCTTAAGATACAAATCATGATATTCTCCCATATTTTTAATCTTGAATGTTTTCCATATTTTTTTAGCGTGTTCATAATCCGCATCTGAAATGTGCTCATCATTTAATTGAGAATAAAAGCTATCTTTACCAATTACTTAGTATCCTCGAAGCGTTCAAAACTGTTCATATAATCATAAGGATAAACGCCTTTTCTTTCTAGCAAGTCTAACTTTTTACCGCTATATTTTTGAGATATGTATTGAAACGACGGAACGTTTTTTACTAGATTATCTAATGAGTGGGACATTAACTGAAAACTATCAATAAATACTAAACTTTTTCCAAGCATAAAAGCCATATACTTTTCCATGTTATTTGGTATAACATTTATGTTTTGTTTAAACTTTCCGATGTGCTGCATTATGAAGTGAGAGTCATATCCTCTCAAGTTATGAAACACAACAGGTATTTTTCTAGTAAATCTGAAATTAATATTACATATGTCATGAGCGCTTCCTCTATACTTCCCAGTTATGTGGCAATGGTCCCTGACTTTTCTGATGGAGTTTTTGTATGCCACTGTATAACCCGCGTCGCCTTTTTTGGGAGTTGTTGCAAAACCATTACCACAAATATGACATGATTTAGATTTTTTGAATCTAGCTTCTTCTTCTCTTGACATCACCAAATCTTTCTTAAAGTTTGCAATCATAGTTTTTTGCACCACTTTTCTTCTTCTATCATTTTTTCCAAAAACTTGTAAACAGCATTTGGTCCTCTGTATGTCACAACTGGTTTTGAATATTGATCATCAGAGCAACAAACAACTTTATACCCGTAACTGCAATCAGTATGCTTTTGATATCCGTATGTGATTTTTTAGGATTGTTTGATGCTGAAGAAATACTTTCAGTTACTGCCTCAAAATCAGCATATATAACAAACGGAACCATTAGTTGCCTGTCATAGTTTTTAAACTTAACTTTTTCATCTTTGTTTGGCATCTCTACTGCTTGCTTACCATTAAGTGAAAGACAAACGGGTTTATGTTTTTCCAGAACTCTTTCTTATTTAAAGCACTGCAAGCATGTTTTACAAAACCATTTTTTATTTGAATGTAATGTTTGATTAAACATTAACCTGTTAAAATCTTTTATCCACACATAATGATTTTTTTCTTCTTCGGTGATTAAAAGCATATCACATGTTGTTTTTGCGTTTTTTTTTTATATATACAAAGGGTATACTTGATTATCTTCATACCCAAATATGTTAAAACAAATGTTGTTTTGTTTTTCTATTTTTGGGATTTGTTTGATAGTAACAGGAAATGTAATTCCCTTGTAATCAAGATCATCAATATGATTTTTGTACTTTGTTATTCTTTGTGGTTTATCATTGGCAGGAAACTCATAAGCCAAATGGCACCATCTAAAACATTCGTTATCTTTTTCATTTTTTATATTGATCAATCCTTTTGTTCTTTTGGTAAATCCAAATAAGAGCTACCTCGTAAAGGCTTATACTTTACTCGATTTGTGTAGTGTGCATCAACTGTTGTAACTGTCCAGCCACTTCCTTCGGAAAGCCATACATCAATGTTATTCCCTATTTGCATCATTGCTCTAATTAACGCATTAACAATTTGAGTTTTGTTTATGATTAATTCTGCTTTGGAAGGAAAATAAGCTATTTTATAAGTGGTTGCTATTTCACCTTCTGCGTCATGTGTTGGTTTACCTAAAGTAAGTTTTAAAACAACTTTCATTTTAAGACCGTTTGTTTGCTCCAATTCCTTTTCAAGGACATTTACAACAACTGGTATTGTGATAAAAAGTTGTAAAAGTGGATTGTTTTTATATATAACATCAACTTGAAAAACTTTCATATATTGCTTTGGTGATGTTTCTTTTTCCATGACTTTACTAGATTTTGTAATTTCCACAGTATCTTCTTTTGTTTCCAAAACTTTGCTATATTCTTCTGGCACTAATTTTACATATTTTATAAGTTTTTTAGCTGTTTCCTCAATTTCCTTTTTTTCAATTTCGCTATATTTTTTTGGTGGTTTCATAAGTGTTCTAACCATTTCCTCAAATGTTTTAATTTCCAAATCTTTCTTAACCATTATATAATATTACATGAGTTTCTTTTTTAAGTCTATATATTTAATTTATTTAATCAATCATACATAATAATTTTAATTCCTTTGTCAAGTAAAACATCATAGCGGGCAATAAAAGAAACTTCGTATAACTTTGGATGACAACTGGTTGCCTCTGAAATTTGTTTTTTGCACAAAGAACGTAGTTTGTTTATATCTCCTTTTTTATTTTCCATGACAGTTTTAGTTGTTTTACCATTGTTATAATTCTTTCAGTCAGATCTTGAAAGTTTGTAAAAACTATTAACTCTTTGTCAAGTTTACTCATATCTTCAAAATCAACCGTTCGGGCATATGTCATTTGATCTTCCTTAAAGCTTTTGATTTCCTGTTCTACTTGTTCCATTATAATATTACATAAGATAATATTTGTTAAGCCTGTATTTAAATATATGATGCTATAGTATAATATAATGAATTGCAAATATTGTGAAAGAGTTTTAGATATTATTGATCCTCCTGGGGTGTGCACAGATTGCATCTTATTTCACACGACAAAGAAGCTTTGTAAATATTGTACAAGGACCAAACTGTGTTACAAGTGTACATACGCATGCGTGAATTGCAACGATACTTGTAAAGTTTTCGATAACGGGCGTGTTTGCCTTAATTGTGGCACCCACAATGGTTATAATCTTATCACAGGTTGCACCTACAGCCAAAAGAAAACTATTTACCTCAGAAAGTATCATTTAGATAAATACTTGGTAGCATTTGATTTGTCTTCTAAAAATAGGCAAAGATTTGAAGATTTGTTTTACAAAATTGTAAAGATTTTGGATGAGCTAGAAGGTCGAAAAAGATCAATTAAATTTGAATACATTTTTCAGAAAATATTTAAAATATTAAAAATAGAAAAAGAAACAAAACTGATTAAAACAAAATCAACCAGAGAAAAGTATGATAGGATATGGAAACAAGTTGAATTACGACTGAATGCCATGACCGTTTAACTTGAATCTTTTCATATACATTTCCAGAGGTTCTGTAAAGTTATCATTCTTTTGAATCTCTAATATTTTATTGAAGGTAATCCTAATTACGTCTTCGTCATTTTCTAGTCCTGTTGTTGTTTGGACATATGATAGAAGTTGTTTAAAACTCCTATGATGTGTTTTTAACAAAGTCTTTTTTTCTGCTATTCTTGTTTTACTTGCTAAAACAGCAACTACTGGAGGAACTGCGCCAACCACAGCTATGAAAACAGGAATTGCTAGAACTAATGCTAGGAGAGCACCACAACCAATTATTCCACTGGTAATCTGTAACGTTGTGTTTATAATACCGCACCATTTATAACTGCGTCTGTATGCAGCCACAAGTCGCGTCAAGTGATCAATTAATTCTTCTTTGGTTTTCATGTATAATTACAGTTAGACAATAATTTAATTAAAATATTTAGAAAATAGTTGCTCGTGTTCTTTGGGTGATATTTTGCCTATTTTTAACAATTCATCGATTATGCTAATACCTTTATTTATTAACTGCGGACTATTATTTCCTGATTCGATACTTCCGCATACCAACTCTAGATCATCCATTAAATCATTAGGATTATTATAATATTCAACATCAGCACAACCTCCTAAAATCTTTTTGAACTTTGAAGAACCCTTGTGAATTGGTAAATCAGATAGTTCTGTTAGTTCCTTGAAAGCATTATGAGACAGCTTTGAATAAGTTTTTCCATTGTTGTAACGTTTTGTTATCAAGTCTATAAAATCATCATCTACTTTCATATCTAGCACAACTGCTTCTCCCTGTTTGGCAATAAAATTGTGATGACCAATAAGCTTAGGTAAATCAATTTGTAACATTCCGTAGTGACCATCTTTGTCAACTTTGTAGGAATTTTTATTTTGTTGTAATCCTTTTCCTGAAAAAACAGAAGCATGCTGTTCCATACTTCTAAGTCTGTCTCTGTAATGCTTTAATCCGTCAGTCTCTTTTTGTAAAGCCTCTTTTTCTTGTTCAAGGTCTTTCCTCTGCTCGGTATTTGTTTTGTTTTTTATCTGTTTGGTTAGAGCGGCTTAAGAAGCTCCGATATCCTTGATTGTTTTAGAAGCATCATTAATTGCTTTATCTCTATCACCTGTAATTAGTTTCGATGGTAATGGTAGGTTATGTTTCTCTAGCACATCTGTATCAATTTCAGCATCTATATTTGCAGTATGTATTTCTGACGCGGGCTCTGTTGTATCAAATAACTGAGGCAATCCTCGATATGCATAATGTTCTTGTACTTCCTCGCCTATTGCTGCTGGAAGAGCAGCTAATTGCTGACTTATTTTCGGAAGAGAAGCTAACTGCTCGGTTAGCTGTTCCGACTGGCTTTTTATTTCGCTAGTTACAGGTTTAAATATTTCTTTGTACAAATCACGACTAGCTCCTTTTTCTAGTCTTTTTTTAGTAACTTTATTTTCGTATTCTTTAACAAGCTCACTCGCTTTTTGCTTTTTATCTGCTAATTCTTTCCATTTTAACAAAGACATGTATAATATAAGGTTAGATTAAATTAAGATAAATTAGAATAAGGTAAGACAAGTATTATCTAAGTATTATTATAATGCAAATTCCAAACTATGATATGAAAACAGAAAACGGTAATTTTAAACAAATATGGAACGTCATGCCAGACTGCTGTTTTAGAATGTTAATTTGCGGTAATTCAGGATCTGGCAAGACAAACACACTAGTTCACATGTTGCTGAAACCTTTGGTTTACTACGACAAGATTTACTTGTTTGCTAAAAACTTAGAGCAGTCCAAGTATCAGGTCTTATCGCAAAAACTTGAAAAGATAGCAAAAAAGAATAAAATCCCGGTCGAAGACATATTAGAATGTTCGAATGATGAAATTATCCCTGTGGATACCTTAGATTCAGATAATCAGAAGATAGCTATTTTTGACGATTATGTTTGCGAGCGTAACGAAAACGATATTATTAATTATTTCATCCAAGGAAGACATAAAAATTGTTGTGTGATTTATTTATCTCAATCTTATTACAAAACTCCCAAAGACATTCGTTTGAACTGTTCTCATTACATCTTCTTTGCGACTCCGGTTACTCGCGAGCTGGGTATGCTTTCCAAAGAACAAGATGTCAGCAAAGAGCAGTACAGAAAAGCGACAGACAAGCAGTACGACTTTCTGTAGCTGGATCGACCGAGGAAGTTAGTAAAAAGAAACTTCAACGGTGAAATTTAATCTAATCATATTATATTTTGGGACTTTTTAATGATCTTGGTGGGGAAGTTACTACTGGCAGCGTTAATATTACAAATTTTGGTATTGTGCTGTCTGAGTATGTAAAACAAAAACATCTGGTTTATTATCTTAACAAGGGCAGAAACCAGGAAAATGTTTTGAGAAGTGAGCTTAATATGGATAATAATAAAATTACCAATGTTGGCAATCCAACAAAAGCAGATGATGCAGCAACAAAGCAATTTACTGTAAGAAGAGTAACAAAAATCATACGTGATTATAATATTGATAAAATTCCAGACATGATAAAAACTCTGACAACAGGTGTTGAAGATAAACTAAGTCTGATACAAACAAAGTTACAAGCAAACCGCGAGAAAATGCTCGAAATTCAAAACGGATTGAAAGATGAAATAAAACTTTTGAGTGATGCTTTGAAAGAGTTAGAAAAGAAAGTAGATGTATTGGAAGAGAGTGAAAACTACAAGAAATTAAGTGAACAAATAAGAGCTGGTGTTCAAAATATTAATACACGGATTGGAGAAATCAATACACAAATGGTTGATAACAATGAACTAGAAACAGCTATTGCTGATGCTTCAAAACAAATGAGAACTGCTTTTACTACCAAAATAACTCAAATTAAAATATTAAATGAGCAGATAAACACCAACATTGCTGATATCAACAAAGAGTTTGAAGATATTAAAAATAAAATGGTTGACGGTAAGTCGCTGGATACTGCTTTGAGCAAACTGGTTAACACTGATAAACTTAACACTGCTATTGATGATGCTTCAAAGCAATTGAAAGCTGCTCAGGAAACAAGAAACACAGCTTTTGATGGCGAAATATCTTCATTAAAACAGTTTAATCAAAAGTCTGGTAGCCGGCATACGGCAATTCTTGGTATAATTGATGAGTTGAGAGAAAAAGTAGAACATTTAGGTCAGATTCTAATTTTTGAATTTACAATAGATGGCATAAGCATTATAGAAGATGCCTTTGTAGGCTATGATAGTCTAAGATCGACATTTGTATCGTATCCAACTCAAAAACCACTTGAAAGAACCCATCAAAACTCTTTTCTTGATGCCTTTACCTTTGTAGCCAATCCACTTATAAAAAGTGAGGAGTATTATGAAATGCTACTGACAAGTAAATCGGCTGCATTTACAATTTTTAAAGAAGGTCGTTATGTATTTGAAATAGATTTTACTTATACAGGAGCAGATGTAAAAAAAAACATTATTTATTCACCATTAGAAAAAGGTATTAAGTTTTTTTATCCTACATATATAATAGAAAATGACAAACGAATAATAAAAGAAACGTTTGAAGTATATATCAAGCCATCTTATAAAATTTCACTCAGAACAGGCGCAATGGTAGATACTACAGAAGTTTACAATTTTGAAAAATCAAGTTTTAAACTGTACTACAAAGGTGATTAATTTTATCCATCCTATATTATATGGAACAAAAAATTGTATTATCATCAGAGAAAGCGTCAATAATTAATAGCTCAAATACACCAAGTAATTTTACAACTGTGTTTGACAGACCATTAATATTAGGTAGGAACAAACAGTATGGTATTGGACTCGATAAGATTAATTCCATGACTTACTCGTGGTATAATATTAGTGAGGATTTTAATAACAAAGTGATAAAGTACCACAATGGAACAGATTGGAAAAGTATTATTTTTACAAATGAAAATTACAGTTATGCTGATATCGATAATTACATAAAAGAAACATTGACTGCAAACAATGATTTACCTGTTGACTCACCTGTCCCGATAAGAATTGAGTTTGATTTATCAAGTTTCAAATGTTTGGTTACCGTTCTTAATAACTTTGTGCTTGATTTGAGAGAATCAAACTTTCACACCTTGATCGGGTTTGACAAAGATGCAGTTATCAGAGAAACTAAATTTGGAACTGTAACGCCAAACATAACAAATTCTATCGATACGTTGTATATCCACTTTGATTTGATAAGTAATTATATTGTTGATGGATCATACGGAGATGTTATTTATGAAATAAGTACAGCTGATCTTACGAGATCATATCCTTTCAAAGATGAACCGATAAGAGTCGGGTTCTGTGAAGTAAACAAAACAATCATTAACAGTATTAATATTTACATAACCGATTTCTCTGGTACGATTAAGATTATTAATCTTAATGGTGTCCACACATCATTCCGTTTTGTTTTGAAGGAATTAATGTAACATAAGTTATATGACATGTTTAAAAAAAGTTTATGACACTAGTACGGGAACATATACTCAAGTTGATCGATTAACTGGAGCTGGTATATTTGAAATTTTTTCAAAGGTTGGCTCAAAAATATTTAGTGAGTATGTAAAAACAGCAGGCAAGAAAGCATTAAAAACTGCTGGCAAGCAAATCATAGAAAGCGGTTCTAAAAAACTTGGAGATGAAGTAGGAAAAATGGCTGCTGATAAATTAGTTTCAGTTATTAAACCTAGTAAACCAAAAGGAGAGATGATTTTAAAAGATCTTACAAAGGCTGATAACAAAAAAGAAGTTGTGGCTGAAACTGAAGAAGATGTAAATGCAAAAATTAACAGATTACTTTCCGGAAGAGGAATTCATGTGAGAATTAATCGATTAATTAATAAAATAATCTAATTACTAGTATATAACGATGTTTCGAAGTAATCAATATAATACTAGATACGAGCATGTACCTATTCAGTTAGACACCCCCGTAACACGACCAGGAAATAATACCAGACAAATGAAAAGTGGTTATCAGTTTACACTAAATGACAGAAGTTCTTACTTTGATTGGTATAATGCATATTTTGAAATCAATTTTCAAGTAAACAAACTTGCTGATGGAGCCAATTTCGCAGACGCTGACAGAATTGCTTTAATTAACGATACAGCTTCACTGATTGATCAAATGCAAGTAAAGCAAAATGGGAAAATAGTTTACGATGGAAATAATCTTCACAGATTTGTTAATATCAAAAGCTTGCTAGAAATTTCTGATGACTATGCACAGACAACTGGAACAAACGAATATTTTTATTTAGATATTACAGATATTGCAGAATCTCGAGATGATCAAGCTGGTTATAACCGGGGATTTACTACTCGTCATGCTTTAATCATAACTAATCAAAAAGTTGACTCTATAATCCCATTAAATAAATATTCCTTCTTTGGAGGTTTGGAAACAAACATGCTTCCTCCTAGTCAGATTCAAATCAGCTTGCAACTGACAGATGATAATGTGTTAATTTTCAAATCAAGTGGTGATGATGGCCGAGTAATTATTAATAAATTAGTTTTGTGGATACCCAGAATGATATTTAACTCAGATGGTTTAAGTTACGTAATGACAAATCATATGATATCAACAAGATGGCCTTACCTCCGTGATATGATACAAGATAGCGGAAGTTCTGAAGCAACTGAATCCGTATTTAGAATAACGGCTGGTGTTAAAAATCCCAAACATGTGTTTGTTTATTTGCAAAGGGCTGAGAAGAGTTCTTCTCAAACACAAAATCCTCATCTTTTGGACACGTTTAAGGTAAATGCTGCTAATACTAATTGCTATTTACAATCAGTTAGACTGGAAGTTGGAAATGGAGTTTATTATCCAGAAACTGAATACAGTTACGATAATATCATAAGAATATTCAGAGATATTATTAATTATTCTTACAAGCAAAATGATAAAAACACCGGAACTTTACTCAATGTGGGTAATTTTAAAAATCTTTTCGGAATGATATATTTCGATTTGAGTTACAAGGAAAATGAAGTTAGTATTGATCCAAAACAACTAAGTCTGAAATATAAATTAAATATACCTCCTGCTGCTCGATATAAAGTTTATGCTCTGGTTCTCTATGAAGTAGATGTTGTTATTGATACTGTCGGGAATGAATTGGTAATAGTTTAATCTAACTTATAATATATATGACTTACATAAATTATTCAGTAAATTTAACAGTTGGACAAAAACAGAGTTTAGCGAGGGCTTATGAGGATAGGAGTGAATTAACACTCAGGTTAAAAAATAACCAACTAACTGGAAATTTCCCCTTGTCGCTGACAGCTACTCAGATTAACAATATCAACAAAGCTAAATCTGGCGGACGGGGATTAGACATAAATATATCAAAATCACAAATGAGATCTCAGTCTAAAAATGGAGGCTTTTTAGGTGCATTAGCTGGTTTGCTAACTAAAACAATTTTACCAACAGTTGCTAGATTTGCTCCAAAGATATTAGGGCCTTTAGCAACAGGAGCACTTAGTGGTCTGGCAAGTACTGGAATTGGTAAAATATTTGGAAATGGAATGGTAACTGTTCCTGCTGATAAAAAACAAACACTTCTAAAATCAAATAAATTAACAGCTGCACAAAAAAGCAAAATAGCAAAGTCAAAAGGTTCCTGCACCATTAAACTAACACAAAAACAACTGCAAGACGTACTGGCATGTGCTTCTAGTAATAAAACGGTAACTGTTCCCAGTAATAACAAACAGCAAGATGTAACGGCAACTGTTCCTAGTGATAAAAAACAAACACTTCTAAAATCAAAGAAATTAACAGCTGCGGAAAGAAAAAAGATAGTAAAGTCAAAAGGTCGCTGCCCTGTTAAACTAACTAAAAAACAACAGCAGGACGGAGGATTTCTTGGAATGCTTGCATCATTAGGAATTCCATTGATTGGATCTCTTATTAGTGGTTTAACTGGAAAAGGTTTGCAAGTAGATAGAAGAGGATATGGTTTACAAGTAGACTCACAAATTAGGCCATACAGAAGTATCCCATTCATAAAAAAAATTTAAATTTTAAAAATGAACCTATATCTAACTTAGATATAACAAAATGGGTTAAGCAGCTAGGCATGCAGAACTTCAGAGGAGTGTTTAGCAAGAACAAATTACCAACAAAACAAAATAAAAAAGATTGTGGCATTATTAATCTGGATGATTATATTGGACCTGGCACACACTGGACGTTACTATGATAATTATTACTTCGATCCGTTTGGCTTGAGCCCACCAAAAGAAGTTTTAGCGTACATGCCTAATATAAAATACAACACCATTCAATACCAAGATAAAACAAGTGTTCTGTGTGGATATTTCTGCCTATTCTTCATTAAAAAGTTACAAGAAGGAAATAGTGTGTACGATATTCTTTACAAATTATTAAAACCATACAAACCAATAGAAAATGAAAACATTATAAAATCATATTTTGTAAACGAAGTTTAATCTAATCATATTATATATGAGTTACTGTATTAAAGAAAAGATGGTTACTGAAAATATTAATCCTCAGTATGTTTTAGCAAAAAATGGTAGAAAAATGTTAAGAGCAACTTGTGCGTCTTGTGGTATTACTAAAACAAAGTTTGTTAAAAACACAGAAGGTGGAAATATTGATATTCATAAAGCTTTGCTCCCTTTGCTACCCAAAAAAGGGCTAACACTTCCTGGTTATAAATATTGCGGTCCTGGTAATCCACTTGATAGCGGAGAACCGGTAAATGAATTGGATGCTGTTTGTAAAGATCATGATTATTGCTATGACGAAAATCCTAGTAATAAATCAACGTACGATAAAAACATGCTTGCTGGTTTAAAATCTAGTAAGTCTAAAACTATTGGAGAAAAGATTGCTAAAAATTTGATAGTAAAACCAGTTATTAGTACTTAATACAAACTTGGTCTTGGAAACTCAAAAAACTAAAAAAAGGCGTTGAAATGGACTGACAAGTTAGCAGATGAACTTCATAAGCCTATACGAAGAAAGTTCACTCAAAGCCGTGTGATTGTTAATGAAATTGATAAAATATGGTCTGCTGATCTGGTTGATATGCAATCGTTTTCAAAGCATAATAAAGGTACTAAATACTTGCTTACTGTTATTGATTTATTTAGTAAATTTGCTTGGGTTATTCCAGTTCTAAATAAAACTGGTTTAGAAATTACCAAAGCATTCCAACAAATAATCAGTACAGGAAGACAATGTAAATTGCTGTGGGTTGACCAGGGTGTGGAGTTTTATAACAAGACGTTTAAGCAATTCCTTGATGATAATAATATCAAAATGTATCACACTTTTAATTTCGGAAAAGCTGTAGTAATTGAACGATTTAACAGGACATTAAAAGAAAAGATGTGGAAATATTTCACAGCAAACAATACAAATACATATTTAGACGTGCTTCAGGCGATGGTTGATAAGTATAATAATACAAAACATCGGAGTATTAAAATGACGCCGATTGAGGCTAGCGATGAGAAAAATAAAGGAACAGTGTATTTCAACTTGTATGGAAAAATGAGAAGTAATCAAATTAAGCCAAAGTTTAAAAAAGGGGATAATGTTAGAATCAGCAAATATAAAAGAACGTTTGAGAAAGGTTATACCCCAAATTGGACTGAAGAAATATTTATTGATGATGAAATTCAAAACATAAATCCAGTGACATACAAAATAAAAGATTTAAACAACGAAAACATTGATGGAAGCTTCTATGAATTAGAAATGATAAAAGCAAAGCAAGAAATATTCAGGATTGAAAAAGTAATACGACGTGATTACAAAAAGAAACAAGCATTGATTAAATGGAAGGGTTATGATAATAACTTTAATAGTTGGGTTTCATTTAAGGATATTCAAAACATTAAAACGTAATCGTACAAACCTTTGAGGCTAAATATAATTAACCTGCCGCGTAATAACGCTGTGTACCTTTAAAGTGTCCCCGGAGACGCTTTATTTGAAAAGCCGATATTGTTACACACTCAGGGTATTTAAAAAAACGATACAAGCAGTCAGGTTTATTTACATACGTTAGCTCCAATAAATTCTCATTTGTGGTTTATCAATATCACGCGACAGGCTAATTATATCCATCGCAGTGCTGGTATAATTTTTCCAATAATGGTCAAAGGGAAATAACAGTTACTTTTACTTTGATAAATAATCGGCGCGGGTTATCTCTCTTTGTTTTTCTAATATAATGCTAAAAAAAGATTTAACGTTTTTAACACTTTTTTTGTTTTAATTAATATTTAAAAGTACTTTTACAAATATTAGAGCAAATGTTAACGCAATTATTACCAACACAACTAATATATCAGATTGTGTCGCAGCACAATGCTAATTAGAATTACTAACTATGATAATTTAAATTTATGCAAATTTAAAACCCTTTTTAAAGTTCTGCGGTCGGTGGTATAGTATATATAGACGATCGAGATATAGTATCTATAGTCCAGACATAATGCCGAGCCAACGGGGGATTCTTCCCGGGGGCTCATATGGTAGAGGGACTTTAAACCTTAGAAATCATCATCAGTATCTATCGGTTATATGTATGCAAGTGTAGGTTACCTGGTGAAAATGACAGTTATTTGCTAACTTGTTGTAGTCTCGCAATCGTGGCGCTTAGTAGATGGTATCTGTGTAGTTCCGTTACTAGCAATCTAATATTGGGATGCAGCTGCAAAAAATTCTTCCCTGATATGTGTTTGCTGGTAATCTATTGAGCGAGCCGGGCCCATTGAAAAGTTAAATGGATTGTGGGATGAGCGCAAGCGTAGATTTCCTAATCAAAACCAGGTGACACATTAACGGCTGTGCACAGCTGTGTAAAAAGAATTTGTACAGCCGTTAATGTAAAATACATGCGCATAACATGTGGCTTTTGCAAAAATTTATAAAATAACAAAACCGGATTGATTAGTAGTATAGATAGTGAGGGTATCAGGCGAGTTTCCCCTGAGCGGGGTGCTTGAGAAAACTGTTGAAATATGTTGGTGTTGATTTAAGCGTGACTTACATTTAGATCTTAGTGGTGTTAATGAGAGTTACGCTTGAGTCTTCCCCTGGCATATTTCACCAGTTGTTCTCGTGCCCCGGCGAGGGGAAACTGGCCTGGTACCCTCACTATCTATACTACTGATATATGCACGAGTTCTTCCGCGTAATAATACTGCGCGACTTTAGGAGCGCACTAGTCATACGCGGAAGAACCAGTACATATATCCCAATACAAATCTAATAACCTTTTTATTGCATACGGATTTTTAATATAAGACGAATAATTGAACAAAATAGTAGGTTTTACACTTAATTCTCATCAAAAACATTTTTTTAAAACAAACTTTCCGTCGTAACATCCTGGATATTTTTGAAACAAAAATACTATACTCGGTAAAAAAAAGTTTTGGACCAGGATATATAAAGTCATATAAAAATAAAACTAGTAGATAGAAGTAAGTATCTTTTTTTAGTAACCAAGTTCTACCCTACCAGGTTAATTTGGTACCAGAAACATTAAATTCCAAACAAGATTTTATTTTAAAGAAATATCGCGAACACACAAAGTGTCTGTAAGAAATGTTGCAAAGTTCATAAATAGTAACAGTTACGGACACATCCGAGTAACCAATAAAAAGATTATTATGTTTTCGCAAACTTTCATTGTAAACGATAATTATTGTTGGTTGTTGATCTATTGTGAATTATCAACTGAGATAATAAGGTCGAATGTCATGGTTCAGAGATCATTGTACGGGTTCGAACACTGCCATGGTACAAAACTTTTTTTACAGAGTATATTATAATGTTTAGATCGCATGACAAACGTCCTGTGACATAAACTGCGCATTGCACCAATCCCTATCGAGTATGCAAATTAGTTGTTGCAGTACAATGATTTTACAATACGTCAGTACGAACACGTTAATATGGTCGAATATTGACGTTTCTTGTTACATTGAAAGTATACGGAACGTGTAAAAACAGTTATACAGCATCACTGCAGTTATACAAACACACTATATTGGACGGATCATGGGACCTAGTTTTATAATGCATATGCACATTGAATATGCAACGGAAACTCATTATGATGCTGGTTATTTCGTATTTGAATTGATAACATAATTCAAGACGTAGTAAATATGTAGCTGGGTAAGTCGATACATAGTTCATGGAGTGTGACTTTTAAGGTATAGATAGATAAGAAGTAAGTATAGATTAGCTTACACCAATTGCTAACCAATCAGCGGGCAGGGAAAAAAAAATCGGAGCTATTACACAGAATATCTTAATTTTGATTGGTTGACAAGGTAAACAAACCAAAACATTTAGCTAAAAACTTAAAATTCCGCTTTTGAAGAGTACTTTTGAAGGTTAAATCATACATTTGTGCAATGTATTCAAAATTTGTGGAATAATAAAAACAAGAAGTATATTTTACTATTCCCTTTATTTCAACATGCAATGCAAGTAGATGGTTCACTACCATCCGAGCCAAACAGCTTTTTCAAAACATACTCATGGTATGGTTTGTGTATGTTTCTTTTTTTGATAAAACTAAGATAGGTCTTTGAAAACAAGTAAGCAAAAATATAGCTTCTTATATAAGGGAACCCAGTACAGAGCTTAGCGCTATAATGGACGTCTATGGAAAATGATTTCGTGTAGTATGACCTAAACTATGAGTATAGTATGAATCGTGAACAATATAATATACTATACAATGCAACGTAATTATGTACGTATTGTTACGTTTACTGTCCTAGATAAATATTTAATACTTGGACAAATAAATTCATTTGTAATATTTCAGGTGCAAAATTCCGGGTCTTGATAACGACACCTTCATTGTACAGAGTTCAGTGCACGAGAGTTTAATAAATAGAAGCATTCCTGGTACATCAGACCCAACTCTCGCGTACGACAGGTGCTATATGTACAATACTGACGTCATTGCTGTTGATGACGACAACCGACCAATCAACGCAAGTCTTATAAAATGTCAGGAATGGGTGTATGACACAAACGTTTTTTATGAAACGTTTACCACAAAGGTTATTACTATAGCTTGTATTACAGTTATTTTATTATAAAAGTGTTAGGAGATAGTGTAAACACCTCCGTTTGTCCATCCATGCGTCCGTTACCATATCTCCTCCTTAACCCCTGAGCGGAATTCAACCAAACTTAGTGTATGACTATGATAACGGCGAGCAAGAACACATTTATTGTTGGCTCCGCACCCAGAGACTCTCAGAATTGTGGTGGTGGTGGTGGTGGTGGGGTGGTGGGGTGGGGGCGGTGGTGGGGGAGGGGGTAGTCAAAAGGTCAAATACACTAAAAGTTCAATTACACTTAGAACGACAGAACAAAAAGACGACAGAAGGCCACAGGAAATAACAACAAGACGACAATATCAAATGGCATCTTTTCGCGGCTGTTTTTCATTTTAATAGTGTTTTAGGCAAATTTTATCCATTTTGAACTGGGAGGATCGGAAAAGTCCGTTTCAACAAATGACATTTCGTCGATTTTTCAATTATACAGTAATTTTGACACGATAATAAAGACATGCACATGTAAAACATTCATTCTGTTCGTCATTTTGTCTTTATTTGGTCCTTTAATACTAACTAAGGGTTTTTAAACTGGCGTTTTGTGAGAGTGGGGTCCCAGAAAGTAGATAAGTCTTACGACGGCCATAGATAAGTATCAACGTTATGTAGTAAAATTGAAGGATAAGTACCAACGCATTTCAGAAATATAGCTGTTTTATGTTGTAACTTCATCTGAACAGGAAATTTAAGCTAAATTTTGCAACAAAACTATGTCTAACTAGGTTTTTTATACAGTGTATTATATAAATAATCCCCTAAATATAAAGTACTAATATATAATATATTTTTCTGGCGTATATTATTTTCTTGAGTCTTTAATTTGTAATCTTAATATTATCCTTTCATTATATTATATTCTAACACGACCTGTGCATCCTTTCATATACGCAACGATAAAATACAGCTGTTCCATTAATTCCCCTCGTATATTTCATCCGTTTAAAGCGCCGCGTTTTTTGACGTCACTTTGCAAATATACGTCACTACAACAACCTCAACAGTAATTTTAATAAAATGTTAATTACCACAAACTTGCAATGCTCCCAAACCTTGCCCCACCACCCCACCCCCCCCCCCCCCACCCCCCCCCCCCCCTACCCTCCCCACGCCCCTGAGAACCTTTGACATCATACAGCGCAAGATATAAAACGTAAGCAATGACTTAATTGTTTGTTCACGTGACTACAAGTGTATCTAAACATACTGTACCGCCAATCGGAACTGCCTCAGCCATTTTTTCAAAAATAATCATTATTTCCGATGATCTACGGAAATGAGCGAGTTTGCACGATTGACTGTACCGTAGAACTTTGCATACGGAGGAGTCCAATGGAACAGCTTGTAAACATAACAGCCTGATTACCTTGACCTCCGAGATAATATATAGTGCCCCCACAATAGCGTTAACAATGGGGTTAGTGTGTGCTAGAATCGAAATAATAAATACGTACCTGAATTTTATCGGTAAATAAAACACAGTTAGTCGTTCGGATGCGAGTAATTACACCTAACTGTATTTTTGCACGGATAAAACACAGGTACGTATTTATTGATCTTAAATAATGCATGTGTTTGTAGTACAGTACGGACCTAAAGTGCCATTGCGTTGAATGCGCTGGATTGTATAGGACTACACACACGAGATTGCGCTCGAAGCACAGCAGCATGCAAATGTACCATCGGGGATTTGCAGCAATTCTGTTTGATTAAAAAATCCATTATGAGCAGTGAACATACTAAGATATAGAGATTACTTAACTTAGAAATCCTTCATGAGATGGTAGACGTGTGGGTTTTTTTCACGAACGAGCGTATACGAGTGAGTAATGTTTAATGGGTGCTGTTTTTTCACTGAGAAATCTCAATCTTTCACCGATAAAAATGTAAAAAATAAATATTGACTTACTTACTTCAATTATTAATCCTTAAACATGTTTACAAAAACACGCAGGTGGAGAAAATTAACAAAGGGGAGTAATCATGTAATTTATGAGAACGAGTATATATGTGACCTGCTCAGTTCCTAACAATATTCATGCGCCTTATTTATTTCAAAAACAAGTATGTAATGGACGCGAGCACAACTGCCTATTGAATAATCTTTGGCTCGAATAGTCTCGGAGCCAATTAAGATAACATTGTTCTGATACGCTTACAATTGATTAAATTGAATGGTGTGTACCGGCTCATCAAGACAATATACGTCATTTAGAGCCACTCCAGAGAGAATTGAATTGAATGGTGTTTAACGGCTCATCGACACAGTATATGTTATTTAGAGCCGCCCCAGAGAGGGGGGGTTGGGGATGGGGGTGGGGGGGGGGCGAAGGATACATAGGAATCCGGGAACCCTGCCCTACTCTTAGTATCGAATATATTCCTATGGTTCTTTAACGTGTTCGGATGATAGACCAATATACCGGGCCGCCAGGTTTACTTTCCCATCCGACGGACTAGGCTAAGGGAAAGTGTCTTGCCCAAGAACACACCGGCGAATCTCAGTGACACCACGGAGGATTGAACCCGAGGCTTCCGGTTACAAATCCGCCGCGCTACCGAATGCCAGAGAGAGGGGCAAGATACATAGGAATGCGGGAACCTGCCCTACTCTTACTATCGAATATCCAATGGTTATTTAACATGCTCGGAGGATAGACTGAAACTGAACCGCTTGTTAACGTCCCCGTCCTACGGACGAGGCTGAGGGAAAGTTTCTTGCACAAGAACACACCGACGAAGGCCAGGCTTGAACCCGGGGCCAGTTACATGTCCAACGCGCTATTCACTTGTGCAAGCCAGCACCGATGCGCTAACAAAACTACATTTGTTGAACAATATAACCGAATATATGTAGATATGCAGAGATTTTAGCTTACAATTCCGAATTCCTTTTATTACAGATGTTCTATCTGAAAGCATTAGTATTACTTATTCCCGGCGGGGTCACGTCCCGGGGTTTTCAACCGCACTCTCTATAAGTACCGGAAAAATACTAGGAAAGTATGCCATCAAGTAAGGGAAAACACTATCGGTAAGTATCTAAGAAGCTAGAAGCTTACAGGGGTATCAAATAAGAAACAAATGCGTTTGTGATGTTATAAACGCCCGCTTTAATACTTATCCATAGTCTTCGTTTGACCTTATCCGAATAAATGTTTAGCCGTCGTAAGACTTATCCACTTTCTGGGACCCTCTCTCACAAAACGCCAGATTAAAAACCCTTAGTTAGTATTACTTACTTGATCAAATAAAGTCAAAATGACTAACGTAATGAGTGTTTTACATGTGCATGTCCTTATTATCGTGTCAAAATTACTGTATAATTGAAAAATCGACGAAATGTCAATTGTTGACACGAATTTTTCCGATCCGCGCAGTTCAAAACGGATAAAATTTCTTGAAACAATACTAAAATGAAAAACACAAGATATGGATGTGAAGAAAAATATTCAGGGAATCTAACAAAGCAAAAACTAATTATATAACGAATATAATATTTAAATAAATGACAAATATTGAGCATGTCTTTCCCTTACCCGCGTATGGCCTTATTCGACCCGCGTTCATATTATACGGATACCGGGGGTGATAAATGTTTTGATTTTGGGAATATCGGTATAATTTGCTCCAGGGTCACCATGGGACTCTGGGATAGGGGTCAAAAGTTCAAACTTTTTAATACACAAATACTCTAAACATTTTTTATTCATTTACAGTGTCATATATGTATACAGAAAAGCATAAATAATACTATTTCTGATCTGAGTATCAAATAACGATCAAAACAATTACATGTAAAATGGATACAGTGTTAAAGACACATTTCCCAGCTGATTGTAGTCGATGAAAAGTCATGGATAGCATGCTTTTTAACTGCTTACTTCTCGCTGACTGATTACCACAGAGACATTATATTGAGGCCCCATCACAGTTTTTTTCTTTTCATTTACTATTACCTTAGTTTTTGATATAAGATATATTGTAACTAAAAAAAACACTAGATTGTTTATTATGGGGGAGCATATAGTCGCCGCTTTTTCCGTCCGTCCGTATGTGCGTCCGTGCGTCCGTGCGCTTTTTGTCCGGAGCATAACTCAAAAAGTATGCTTGATTAAAGTTCCTGTGAATGATAAGGATAATGAGACGGAGTGCAGTTCATAGGAACCATAACTCTAGCTTCACTACTGTTTTAATTATCTCCCCTTTTTGAAAAATCTTATGCGGAGCATAATAGAGTTCCGTACGGATTCATTTTGAATAAGGAAAGGTTATGAATGAATGAATATAAATACACTAAAAGGAAGCAGAACAGGAAATGTTCAAATCTGACCACAGATTCACGATTTGAACAAACTTGGTAGATGACCATAACCTTAAGGTAAATGCAAAATATTAAACCTCTGGCTATTGTAGTTTCAGAGATGAATATTGTTGAATTGTTTCCCTATATTAGTCTATGTTTAATATGTGACCACTGGGGCGGGTCCAAATTTGACCTTAGGGTCACCATTAGAACAAACTAGTTAGAGGACCATAAGACGATGTTACATGCAAAATATCAAAGCTCTATATCTTGTATTTTTGCAGACGATTTTCTAAGATTTGTTAAATGAAACGGATAAGCCCCATTGCGGGGAGCATTTATGACCTCAGGTGCACCATTCGAACAAACATATAATGATGCTTCACATAAACTTGGGGTTGTCCGTGGTCGAGTGGTCTCAGACTTGAAATCACATGTCCCTCACCGCTGTAGGTTCGATTCCCCATGGGGCCAGGACTGTTAAGTATGAATATCAAGCTATCCAGCTTGCTTGCGGAACGTCGGTGGTTCTACTCAGGTGCGCGCCCGTGCACGAAAAAATGCCCGGGTTTGCACCTGGGGTCTTCCTCCACCAATAAAAAGCTGGAATGTCGCCAAATGACCTTAACTGTTGGTGCAACTATAAAATCCAGTTTAATGAATTCATATAAGATTTGATTGAATTCCGACAAAGTCGTCAGAAGCAAAAGATAACGACGACGACGGACGACGGACGAAGAGTGATTCCAAAACTTCACATTGAGCCTTCGGCTCAGGTGATCAAAAACACTGACAGATGACAACGATTTTTGAATTTTGAAGTACCGATGAGTTTCTTGCATTTGAGATTTACTAAAACATGGCAGAGAAGTAATTATTAATAGAGTATATTGTGCTAAAAATTCAAAAACTATTAATTATTAACACGGGTCTTTTAAAAAAATCCATCTATACATAGTTGTTTTAACATATAAACAAGTGCACATAAAATGCAAAACGGTTATAATTTTTACTACATAATTACAGTATACACTCTTTATGGGACGGGCCTCATCCTTTGACAAAAAACTAATAATCTCAATTTTCTTGTGCAAATGTATTTCTAACAGCGATTTACAGTTACCTATAGAAATTCTCCCCCCCCCCCCCCCCCCCCCCCCCCCCCCCCCCCCCCCCCCCCCCAAATACAATAGGCTCGAAATGTGTCTTTAAAGGGAATTGACCTGTGTGAAAAAAACGTGGGTATTTTGCGATGGCGCGCCGTCGAATTGGTTCTAGTTGATTTTAATCTAATAATACCTCTCATAGAAAACAAACATGTTTATTTACGAATTGATTTTAGAAAACTATCCACATTGAATGTATCCTTTATGTTCATTTGATGGACGACTAACTGTAGGTTCTGTTTTTAATTCGATGAACCTGTTTTGACAAAGGTCGCTTTACATGATTGGTTCTCTAAGTTTGACTCTATTCGAATGTGTTTCTTTTGTCCAAACATTTGTCAAACACATTTATATTTTTTTTTTCTAGAAAATATATTATACCAATGCAATTTAGAAAAAAAAGTTGAATTCTGAAAAGCATAGTTGTTTCTGTTTTTGTTGTTAATTTTAAAGCACAGTGTAATTTCGATTTATTGCAATCATAACAAGCAATTTATGATCATTTCAGGCAAACTTGGTATGCGATGATGCCATGAAGACGTCCCATGTACAGATGTTTTTCTTCTTCGGCGTGTTAGTCGGTGGCCTTGTTCTTGGCATGCTCGCAGACACGTGAGTATCAAAACCTCAACTGAACAACTTTTAGCCATTAGTTGTTTCATCTTTCATATTTTGATAATAATAATAATAATAATAATTAATAATAATAATAATAGTAATAATAAAGACTTTATTTAACGAGAAAACTCATTTGAAACTATTCAATCTTCCAATCTTCAAATGGGATAAACATTTTAAAGTGATTTTTAGTAATGGATTTTTTTTCAAATAAGAGTTGCAAGACTTATTAATATGTGCGTTGATTAATCCACTGTAAATATAATGTTTTGAAATGATTAACAGATTGGGCATTTTTTATATGGTAAGGAAGTGAGTTCCACACATAACAGACAAACGATTTCTGAAAACACTCATTTTTCGGTCTAGGGGAATATAGTTGTGGATTAGAGGGTGATCTTAAAGTCAGAATATGCTTATTGTTAACCTTAACGGAGATGATAGAGACCTTGTTTCAAGTATTTGTGTATAATATTACCGTCATATTTGCATTAAATCCCCCGACGTACCCAGCCGTTAATAGAAACAACTGATTAGAAACGTACACTTCGTTAAAAGGGCACGCTGACTTTTTAACTCTTGTGTTTACATCAACATTACCTGTGCTATAATAATAATTATAATAAATTCTTTAATTAAAAAAGGTTAACACATTATGACATAATACCAAGAAATAAACATCATATTTTCAATGCGGTCTCTGTATATAAATAAGCAAACATTTAGTGTTTTTTAACAAATACACTAACAATAAAAGTTAACATTCAATCTTCGACAAACACTCAATTAAATTTGAATATAGAAGAACTCGTAATAGTCTTACATCATGCACATATATATCAAAGCAAAACAAAAGACGGGAAAAAAAAAGATTTAGTTTAATATCATTCATATCAATGTGCATTTTGCAACAAACATTTTTTATAATTATATTTATCATGCAGATATGCACTTTTCTGCCTAATAAAGGGGTGACCTATTAAATTTTGCTTTATTAGTCAATGACCAATAAAGCAAATCAATGCGGAATCCCTCGGCGTTTATTATACGTAACGTTGCCTGACGTGATAAAACAAACAATAAACAACAACATGGCGGCGTCTTCGATAAGCGTAACATTCTGAGAAATAAGTAATAATAGTAATTCATACAAAAAATGTGGATAATCAACATGATAAATAGAATATTATATCAGTGCCTTTCACTATCAAGTTTATTAGGCGAGGCTTATAAATTCGTGAAAATATAAAGTTTTCTCACTTCTCGATGAAATAAAATATGTTATTTACTCCAAAACAACAAATATCCTCTATTTATTTATTGTTTCATGCTAAGTGCTTTTGTTAGAAAAACGTGCACGACGCCTATCTGTTAGACAGCGTATATAAATTCGAGCACATTGTTTTATGGGTTTAGATTAAAATCATCATTATTTTCAGAATTGGACGAAAGAAGGCAATTTACATTGGTTTAATATTGCTTTTGGTAACATCAGTTAGCGTCTCGTGGGCTCCAGAATTCTACTCATTCTCCATCTTACAGTTTGTGATTGGCGCCAGTTCGCACGGTGCCTTTCTATGCATGGCAGTAATAGGTATGTGGAAAACTCGTGCTTCTCCTGCCAGTTTATTTCATATAATTATGCTGAACAAAAAAAGTTTTTCACGACTTTTTAGGGACACAGATTAAACATATGAACATTGATATAATTGTTTGAAGATATAAGAAATGATGCGAGATAAGGATGAGCTGTTCAAAAATGTGTGTTATTTTATTGTTTTCTAAGCGAAGTATCAGAATTATATTCCATATATTTAAAACAACTTATTTTACTATACAAACGTATTGCTTTGAACAAAAATGTTTGCCTTTGACAAGAATTGCCCAGTCTATCATTGTTAAAAAACTTTTAGAAATGTGTTCCCAAACGATTATTATTCTCAAACAAATCATGCCAAATTTCGTAATTTTAAATTACCTCCATTTTCATTGACATGATACAGATTTTTGATAACCCATAAAAGTATGTTCCCATCATATTGACCTTATTTTTATCCCAAACTTTGTTTGCATTTGACTTTGCAGCATTATTATTGGCCATATATATGTCATTTTATCATTGACACAGAACATACACGGTTTCGTATCTCGTCTACGGAAATGACATGCATTTTGTGCTAAATTTATTTTGCTCAGTATAGATACTGCAGTATAGCTTTTTGTTTTTCAAACCACCTACTAGTATTTATATTTGCATTTTCAAGATAAATCTCATTGGAAAGTATAACAAAAACAGGCATATTTTTAATTTCAATAATTTATTTTGCATTCTTTGCCTTCAAATTGCATTAAAACATCAAAGAATAAACAAAAAACAACATGTTGAGCACAAAAGTGTTCAGAATATTCAAGAATGTGATTATCTACCGTTATTATTCTGTAACGTGGGTTTTTTAATTACCCCTTTCGCATCAACGCTTCAGTTAATTGCAATATCTTTCTCTGAATTAATAAAGCAGACCTAATGCTCGACTAGTAAGTGAGAATGTGTCAATTCCTAATGATGGTGGGAGGTATACAGTACTGGTTCTTGGGTGGTCTGTCTCCACAACTAAAAATCGGCCGTCATACTGAGCCTACAATTTGCTGAATTGTAGTATGAAACATTGATTTATTTGGATTATACAGATAGTTTTTTTCAATAACTAACTGAATCCATTTTTGAAGAGAATGTACATTGTTCTTCTGCAAATCATATATAGACAACCATAAAACAACCTTGTATCATGTAGACCATATATGGGACATTTATATACAATGAAACTAATTTACCGACTGTCATTTTTTTTTAGATTTAAAATTCAATGACAAAACATTATATTCCAACTAAAGCAAAAACGCGAGGACAGCACAAATATCTACACTTTAAATGTTTTATGAACACGTATTGAAAACAGTGGCTTTTAAAAATATTAATTTTAGTGAATTTGTCATTTGACCTTAATATCTACACTTCAAATGTTTCATGAACACGTATTGAAAACAGTGACTTTTAAAAATATTAATTTTAGTGAATTACACATGGCAATCATGCATTACAATTAGTACAGCGATTTATTCCTGTATCATTTTGACTTTAAAACTGCTTGCATATATTTATATAAAAAATTGAGAATTCTATTTCCTTCATTATTCTACACATTTTTTTTAAAATATATTATTGGTGCAATATTATCAAAGGTCAATAATATGTAAAAACAATTTACTTTGAACTACTCTAACAATTAATATTAAAGATTGAATAAATGCAAGTTACGAGAAAAACTAACGGGACGCAATGCGTTTTTAAAATCAAGATTGCCGTGTGTCCCTTTAACCTTTGCCCCAGGTGTCACACCCTGGATCCGAAAAAAGATTCTCTGTCATCTTCAACTCACAGGGAAGCAATATAGTAGATATGAACACCTTCTTCAACTAATGTAGGGGGAGTTCAGGTTACGAGCAAAAACCGATTTAGGAATAGAATGGACGGACAGGACCAACCACAGTAATGAAGCTTTTTTCTTTTTCAAAAATTGTGGATTATATTGATAAATGGTTACTATGTTTTGTTATATGTCGTACACTTGATACATCTCCAGGTCTAGAAATAGTCGGTCCATCGAAGCGGGTGTGGACAGGCATGCTAATCCAAATATTCTTCGCCATCGGTGTGTGTTACCTGGCCCTGATGGCATTTCTGATCCGGCGATGGTTCT
Organism: Cyrtodaria siliqua; assembly: GCA_037043455.1. Lineage (NCBI taxonomy): Eukaryota > Metazoa > Mollusca > Bivalvia > Adapedonta > Hiatellidae > Cyrtodaria > Cyrtodaria siliqua. The sequence continues at coordinate 16,513 of JAWPHD010007815.1, read as the reverse complement.
GGATAAACTTGTCTATCGCCATTCCATGTGTCGCGTATCTCACTTACTGGTGGTAGGTATACATTGTCCATCGCCATTCCATGTGTCTCGTATCTCACTTACTGGTGGTGGTTATACATTGTCCATCGCCATTCCATGTCGCATATCTCACTAACTGTTGGTAGATATACATTGTCCATGCCATTCCATGTGCCGCACATCTCACGAACTAGTGATAGGTATACATTGCCCATCGCCATTCCATGTGCCGCATGTTGCACTAACTGGTGGTAGGTATACATTGTCCGTCGCCATTCCATGTGCCGCACATCTCACGAACTAGTGATAGGTATACATTGCCCATCGCCATTCCATGTGCCGCATGTTGCACTAACTGGTGGTAGGTATACATTGTCCGTCGCCATTCCATGTGTCGCTTATCTAACATACTGGTGGTAGGTATACATTGTTCGTCGCCATTACCTCACTTACTGTTTGTAGGTATACACTGTCCATCACCATTCCATGTGTCGCGTATCTCACTTACTGGTGGTAGGTATACATTGTCCATCACCATTTCATGTGCCGCGTATGTCACTTACTGGTGGTAGGTATACACTGTCCATCACCATTCCATGTGTCGCGTATCTCACTTACTGGTGGTAGGTATACATTGTCCATCACCATTCCATGTGCCACATATCTCACTAACTGGTGGTAGGTATACATTGTCCGTCGCCATTCCATGTGTCGCGTATCTAATTTACTGGTGGTAGGTATACATTGTCCGTCGCCATTCCATGTGTCGCGTATCTAATTTACTGGTGGTAGGTATACATTGTCAGTCGCCATTACCTCACTATACACTGTCCATCGACATTCCATGTGCCGCATATCTCAATAACTGGTGGTAGGTATACATTGTCCGTCGCCATTACCTCACTTACTGGTAGGTATACACTGTCCATCGCCATTCAATGTGTCCCATATCTCACTTACTGTCTCATATATCACTTATTGGTGGTAAGTATACATTGCCCGTCGCTATGCCATGTCGCATTTCTAACTTACTTGTGGTAATTATAATAATATCGATCGCCATTCTATTAGTCGCACACCGAATTTACTGGTGGTAGGTATAATATTATCCATCGCATTCCTAATGTCGCATATATCACCCCTGATAGTATGAATACATTGTCAATCGCCATTCCATCACTGACTGGTGGTAGGTATAATAATATTATTATCCATCGCATCCGAGTGTCGCGTATCACTACTCTGCTACATTAATGTGCTATCAAACAATATGTTTATTATTTGGATAAATTAATATGATGTGTTGTTAATGTGAAAATAACCTGCACTAGTTTGTAAACATGCGGGAGGTGATACATTTACAGCTAATATATCCGTTATAGGTTGATTCCCGAATCCCCTCGGTGGTTGTTAAGTATGGGCAAACACAGTGAGACAGTGGAATACATTCGTAAAGCGGCCAAGGTGAACAGACGACATGTTCCAGAGTGTATGTTCCAAGTTGCTGACGACGCTCCTGTCACTAAAGGCCCTGAAGGCAAAATCTGGCATGTTTTTCAGAACCGAGTACTTCTCAGGAGAATGATGATTTTGTTTTTTAATTGGTATGTTTTTTTGTCATTTCATGGCTTTAAATGTTATACCACAGCTATTTGTCATTAAGATTAAAAGGTGAAATTCCATCGTATCGTACTTCGTTCAAAAAAAGAGCATGAAACATGGTAACTGTTAAGTATTTATTCGTGTGTATTATGAACTATTTATTTATTATAATTTCTATTATCATGTTAATGCAACTACAGATATATTTTGTAACACTGTGTAAACTATGAAATTTGTATTGCATATAAGAAAGGCAGTTTTCATTAGCGCTTATTTCAATAAAAAGGGACACAAGGCAATACTGAGGTCTGTCCTACACATGTTCACCCATCTGCAACACTGTCTTCTGGCTTTTATCATGCAGATATGCACTTTTCTGGCGAATAAAGGGGTGACCTATTAAATTTTGCTTTGTTAGGCACTGACCAATAGAGCAAATCAATGCAGAATCCCTCGGCGTTTATTGTATAAAACGTTATCTGACGTCATGCACGTAACGTTGCCTGACGTCATAAAACAAACAAAAACAACAACATGGCGGCGTCCTCGATAAGCGTATCATTCTGAGAAATAGGTAATAATAGTATTTCATACAAAAAATGTGGATAATCTACATGATAAACAGAATATTATGTCAGAGCCTTTTACTATCAAGTTTATTAGGCGAGGCTTAGAAAACGAAGAATGGCGAGGCTCTCTATTTCTCTCTTCGCAGACCCATAATCAATACGCCGAGGGCCCAACACCCCCACACACTACACACACAAACACGCACACCACGCACACTACCATCCACCATCCTAACATATTGTATATTTATAAGGATTACAGCTAGTTTTGAAAAAAATGATGAAAATAGATCATCTAAATTACATTAAAGTATTGTTGTTTTCTCAAAGTAAACTTCTATCATCCATTACTGTTGATAAGTGGCTGTAATTTGCCACACATTGTGTGTCATCTAGGAGGAAGATATAAGGTTCGTTCCAGGTGTTTCCGGATAATTTAGAACTATGAGGTCATAATTTTCAAAATGGCGGCCGCTATATCGTTTTCAAAAGTCTTTTTTTATGCTTTTCATCTGATTTCTGTAATTCTTTCACATTTTCTCAAATTTTCCAAAACTTTCAATAATTAATATGGTTTGAATATACGCCTACTTTCCCTTCCCTTTAATCTTTTGCTGCCACAGTCGAATACACTACTTATTACAACCAGTGTAAACCCAGATCAACCTGTCCATCATGTGCAGGCTGATTAGTGTGTTCACTACTCAGTAAACATGTTTTCCTTAACACTTTATATATAAAATATTAACGAAAGGTTTGCATTCAAATTTTAGCAGACACCATTTGAAATTGCGGCTAAAGGGTTAATAATTTTGTTTCAGGATGATTGTGAGTATGACGTATTATGGGGTCACAATGAACGCAGGGAATATGGTTGGCAATTTTTATCTCAACTTCTTTTTAATGGGTCTGGCAGAGATTCCCGGGTTGATGATTGGATTGACCTTGTTAGATAGGATAGGGCGTCGATGGACTAACTCGGGTTCGATGATTATTGGAGGACTGGCATGTTTAGCCACCGTGCCCACTGTATTACTGAGTAATGCAGGTACGTCATACACGGTGTAATCTAGCTTGGTTAATAGATGTAATGTTCTGTAGCCTACTGGTTTTACGTTGCTTTTTAACAGTTTTTCAGTCATATCACGACGGTGTAGCAATGAGCTCTATGCTCAAACTTATATTGCCACAACACTGCCGTAGAAATATGACTGGATATTGATATGTTATTAGATTTCTATAGGGATATATGCACGCGTTCTTTCGTGGAACAATATTGCGCGACTCTAGGAGCGCAATATGTATACGCAGAAGAACGAGTACATATATCCCAATACAAATATAATAACCTTTTTATTGCATACGCATTTGTATATATACACAGAGTCCTTATATAATGACCCTGATATAAACGAATAATTAGAATAAAACAATAGGTTTTAACATTTAATCTTCATCAAAAATATTTATTTGAAGAAAAAAAACATACTGTCGTTACATCGTGGGACTTTTCACAATGAAATCAACATCACGTGACATACTTTCTTTGACATGAATAGAAAACGAACGAGTATACATTACACACCCAATATGAATTTACCACATGTCAATATGAGCGATTGTCATACTGCAAAGAAAATTATCAGAATTTCATTGTTCTATCAATGCGCCGTAGACATGAGCGACGTGAACATACGACGAATTCCCCGTAGGTACCCCATTACTCGAATTCACAAAAACAAAATCGCGAAGATAACGTTGTCGATTCGTATTGGAAACCGCCGATTGTGTCCTTCCTATCGCTTTTCTGCGCTTTCCACTGTGTGTAAAAGTCTGAAATAATCGTAAGTGTATTTTTTTGGCAATTTTACAGATAACAAACATTAACATAGTGTTAAAATACGTTTATTTTATTAAAATATCCGCCAAATTTAAGACGTTAGAGCGATGACGTCACGAAAATAAACAACGTCTAGTTAGAGGCACGTTAGGGGTAAATTGGCGCACTAAAATGAAATCGTGTTTTTGGCTGTTGTTTTTTCTTAAATCAAGAATCCTAATAACTAATAATATTGACGTTTCCTGTTACACTGAACGTAAACGGAGCTTGTAAATGCGTATGCAGTAATAAATGTATATTAATTCCTATTATTATATATCAGTTACAATTGCGTTAATGTCACTGGCTGATAAGCAGTCACGTGTATGTTAGAATATCCTTTTCGGTTCGATATTTGACTCAGGGCTTTACGAATAGCAAATTATCCTTCGTGTAAAGCGTCAAATAACAGAGATCAATTTCACAAATAAAAAAGTGAAAATACGCGTATTCGGCTGGCCTTTTTCCGTTGAGCATCTTGCTGTTCTGTTAATGGATTTTCTCCCTCTTTCGTATCGCCCAATCATACTTCAGCAAACAATTCATTCGCAACCTCTCGATCACTTCTTTGAATTTATTTGATTTGATTGGTCAGTCGTTTTCCTATGCTCTACACAGTCTCGTTTCGGTCAGTTAATAGTTACCTGTTCTGGCCCAACAGTCATTCCCACGGAAGAATAGTTTTAACTTACCATTGACCATTGACCTCAAGAAAAGTAGATAGTTGTATAATAGTTAAATGTATTTAGGCAACAACCATATAATAGTTAAATGTATTTAGGCAACAACCATTTAAATTTGGTCTCGAAATGGTATTGTATGCTATTGCTTTTTTGGCACAAACCAGCTCAAGAAACAAAATATCATTGTAAATTGCCCAGTGAAGCTGTAAATGACATTTTGTGTATAGGTCTATATATAACTAATTTCCATGTTTTATTGTAGTTTATGTGATCACATTACGTGAGGCCGCATTATATCCATTAAGCGATGGGAAAGCTTATATTAACAGGATTTTATAACGGATATTTCGACAGTAAAAGACGTTTAAAAAGATTTTTTTTTCTGAAAAAATGCGAAAACCAGTTTAAAATTACCTATTAAATGTTTTAATTATACAATATGCAAACTTGTTAAGCCGAAATGAAGGTTTTATTTCATACTCCAGCCAACCCCGTATTTGCTTCTTTGAGAAGGGGTTGGATGGGGTATGAAAGTTAATACTCGGACCAAATAATGAAATATAAATGTAAAGTTTTCTTCCGTTTGTTTAATCAATCTGCACCTAACTAGTTTACACTTAATTCTAATACACCCGCGCTATATAGTCTCGTTTAAAATATCTCGTTATATTGAACGATATATCACTGTAATTTTTGCAACGTTAGGAGAATAAGCATTGCGCACTGCGCATAGCGCATTGTAACGTACGCAACGTTAGGAGAGTAAGCAAAGCAATGCGAAATATTTCAGATGTGTGCGTTATTTTCGAATTTTAGGGGTATTAGAATAGAAATAGAACATCGTTTACGGTGAATTACCTATAATATATCACGGTTTGTCGTTCAATTGAAAACAATAATTTCACGAGCCCGAAGGGCTCGTGAAATTATTGTTTACATTTGAACTCCAAACCGTGATATATTAAACAATAATTCACAGTAAACGATTTTCTATTTCTTAAATAGGATCATTAACACTCTTATTTATTCTAGTCACATGTTTCAGTGACTTTGCATATTTCTTACTCGTGCAATAGATTACAGGCTTCATGATGTCTTTTTATCTCGGCAGATTTACAACCACTGGCGATAGCTCTCACCTTCATCGGAAAGGCGGGCGCTTCATCAGCATTTGGTATCGTGTACATATTCACCGCGGAACTGCTTCCCACGGTTGTACGAAATGCCGCCATGGGAGCCTGCTCATGCGCTGCACGTGTTGAAGGCATGTTGGCTCCATATATAGCTAAATCGGTAAGTGGTTAAAATGATCATTTTGAAAGAGGAGTTAGTGTCACACAAGTAGAGCGTTAAAATCCAATTGAACGAATTTCAAATTTAATGGTTTCAAAATGTTTTATAAGCATATCATGAAGGCAATCGTTGAAATTGGCCCCTCAAAAACACAGGATGCAGCATCATTCGAAAAAGATTTTAAGAATGATAATGACCAGACTGCATGAAGTATGGATATAATCCGACAGGTTTTGAACAAGACCTCTGACTTGCCGACAAAATCGATACTTTTCCGAACATTCAAAATCGGCACAGTTGTGCTTCGTTGCCTGCTTGTATTTTGTAATTTAATGGTTAAAGTTTAGTCATCGGCCCCAAACTTTGATCAAAATGTAAATGAGATACATAACTATACAATTAAAATAAACCCTATTGTTATAACTCTCAAAACATATCATTTTGTACAGGACTTAAATCGGTGTATAATCAACCATAAACTCAAAGTCCTTCACCTTCAAAAATGTGTCAGTTTGCTGATCATATTTGTCAGATAATTGTGATGGTGTTATGCAGAAGTTATGAATCATTGCTATTTTGCCATTTGTGTCGTTGTTAGGGAGTGTTGATAGGAGGCAAGTTCGGTCAAGTGGAGCCGCTGGTCATATTTGGGGCATTGTCCATAATTGCGGGGCTGTTGCTTCTACTGTTGCCAGAGTTTTTGAACCAGAAGTAACCCGACACTATAGAGGAAGGCGAACAATTTGGAAGGTGGATTTTCAAATTTGATTTAAGCATGATTGTGTTATTAGATGTTTAAATGCACTGTTGTACTAAGGGGACATTTTAACGCTTCATTCGTTATACCATTCAATTTTAAGTTTACTGTTTTAATATAATTAAACAGTTTTTAACATCTTATATTACTCACCGTCAAAGGACAGCCATTGCAACTGTTTTGTCTTTTACACGTATATTTTTCTTTTTCACATAACATGGTTTCTGCTAGTAAAATAAAGTCATGACATAATTTTATAACAATTTATAGACAATGGCGTCAAGTTACGGCATGCGTTCTGACGGTATGTCACTTAAGGCCATAATTAAAATTATGTTTGTTTACCCAAACGCGACCGGTCCAAAAAATCGGCCTTATTCCAAACGTGTTTTTTTCCGATAATAATGTGGTTATTTATTTATAGTCGTATCCTGTCAGATCCACATTTTACAGGATCCTTCATTGTAGACGATCCTCATTTAATACGGTCTTAGAGACGCCAATTGCTAATCGTGAAAACTTGAAGAGTTGTCTACCTTTCTAAGTACAAATTCAATTAAATTCTATGTTATGTTCTGTTTATTGTTCGTGAGGTGACGCTCCGTCCGTAGCGGATGCCATCGAGTTTTTTTTTCGCTGTTTTTATATAGAGTTTAAAAACCAGTGTTTTCGAGATACGGGAAATATCTCCCGAGGTAGAGAAATGGCCCCGATATAAGAACTCGTGCGGAGTGCGGAGCACGAGTTCTTATATCGGGGCCATTTCTCTACAGAGGGAGATATTTTCAGTATCTCAAAAAAACTGGTTATTAAACTATATATTTCATAATTTAAAATGATATTTTATTAATATTTCTAATGATTCACGCCTTTTTACACCAGTTTGCACGAGAACGCCAAGACGACGTTACGTCATCCATGACGACGTTACGTCATACAAACAAAACAAGTTGAACCGGAACTCTTCGTTAATTTCCGTAATCGTTATTTCCTAGTGGCGGATTCTGACGAAGACGTCCGTAAAACAATCGGAACGTCATTTGGCATTCCCGCCACTGACGGAAAAGGCCGAGCAATGTTCCGTACTCGGAAATATCTCCCATCTCCCACTGGGAGATATTTCCCAGTAGACCACACGAGTAGATATAGCTTTTCTATTCTCAGTATTTCCTATACAAATCACAGACAAATATGTAATATTATGCGTTTCATTCACTTCGACTATAGACGAAATTGCGTGACACATACTCCGCCCTGCGTGACACATACTCTGCCCGAGTCAGAGTCCAATGAAGAACATTTCCTTCTTACTTCCCCGACTATAGACGAAATTGCGTGACACATACTCCGTCCGTGCGTGAAACATACTCTGCCCGAGTCAGTGTCCAATGAAGAACATTTCCTTCTTACTTCCCCGACTATAGACGAAATTGCGTGACACATACTCCGCCCATGCGTGACACATACTCTGCCCGAGTCAGTGTCCAATGAAGAACATTTTCTTCTTACTTCCCTGACTATAGACAAAATTGCGTGACACATACTCCGTCCGTGCGTGACACATACTCCGCCCGAGTCAGTGTCCAATGAAGAACATTTCCTTCTTACTTCCCCACCTGGTCAAAGTTGAATAGCCCTTTGACCGTGAAAAAAACAGAAAGTGTTTCCGCTTCACCTATATTGATTTGCTTTACTAATTGTTTTAGATAGGAATTGTGTAACACCCAGTATACTAAATACGTCTTTAATAAGTGCAAAAAAACAGTTCAAACAGCATTCACAAAAGAATCTGACATGGAAGAAGTAAAAAAAGAGAATATCTAACCCATCTGAAAAACCTAAAGTCGGGCTTGGGCAAACCAAGATATTCTTAAGTGTGACCTTATGAACTGTTCGATAAATATATAATCGCACAATTTATTATTGCATTAATAGAACTCGTTGGGTCTAACTCGATAGCTGTAGTGCTTTCAATAATATATACGTGTTTATCCTTAATTTGTTTAGTCATACCTAAATATTTCGCATGCTCTTCTCCAGAACATGTTTTAATATATGTGTGTATTTGTATTTAGTATGTATTGTATGTATTACCGCCTCAGTGCTGATGGAGATAGCTTTGTAACATGTTTATGCCTTAATAAAAATTGAATTGAATTGAATTGAATTGTTGTCAAGATGATGCCAGGCAAGCCGTTACGTCATATTTAAATTAAGAAATAGAACATCATTTACGGTGAATTACCGTGTAATATATCACAGTTTGGAGTTCAGTTGTAAACAATAATTTCACAATTATTGTGAAATTATTGTTAACAACTGAACGACAAACCGTGAAATATTACAAGATAATTCACCGTAAACGATGTTCTATTTCTATTCTAATACCCCTAAAATGTGAAAATAACGAACACATAGGAAATCTTTCGCATTGCTTTGCTTACTCTCCTAACGTTGCAAACGTTACATTGATATCGTTCGCATTGCCTTGCTTATGACTACCCCACCGGTCCCGTGGGGAACTATAGGTTTGCACTCTGTCCGTCCGTCCGTCCGTCCGTCCTTCCGAGGCCATATTTTCAATACGATAAGACTTTGAGATACCAAACTTGGTGTGTTGATACATCTTGGGGTAGCGGTGTGTCGCGTACCAAAAGAAAGGTCACCGTGACATTGACCTTGGCCTGTGACCTCTGTCATAGAAGATGCTTGTCCGGACCGTATGTTTAATACTATTACACTTAGAGATACCAAACTTGATATTTGAATACATCTTGAATAGCGCTGTGTCGCATACCAAAATAAGGTCACAGTGACCTAAATTTTGACCTGTGACATCAATCATAGAAAATGTTCAGAAAATGCTTGTCCGGGCCATATTTTCAATACTTTAAGACTTCGAGATACCAAACTTTGTATGTGGATACAGCTTGTGATAGTGGTGTGTCGCGCACTAAAATAAGGTTACTGTGACCTTGATCTTGACCTGTGACCTCTGTCATAGAAAATGCTTGTCCGGACCGTTTTTTCAATACTATAACACTTAGAGATACCAAACTTGGTATGTGAATACATCTTGGGATAGCGGTGTGTCACATACCAAAATAAGGTCATGGTGACCTTGACCTGTGACCTCTGTCATAAACAATGCTTGTCCGGACCGCGTTTTCAATACTATAACACTTAGAGATACCAACCTTGGTATGTGGATACATCTTGGGATAGCGGTGTCGCGTACCAAAATAAGATTACTATGACCTTGACCTTGATCTGTGACCTCTGTCATAGAAAATGCTTGTCCGGACCGTATTTTCAATACTATAAAACTTAAGAGATATCAAACTTGGTATGTGAATACATCTTGGGATAGCGGTGTGTGGCGTACCAAAATAAGGTCATTGTGACCTTGACCTTGACCTGTGACCTCTGTCATAGAAAATACTTGTCCGGACCGTATTTTCAATACTATAACACTTCGAGATTCCAATCTTGGTATGTGAATACATCTTGGGATAGCGGTGTATCGCGTACCAAAATAAGGTCATTGTGACCTTGACCTGTGACCTCTGTCATAGAACATGCTTGTCCGGACCGTATTTTCAATACTATAACACTTAGAGACATCAAACTTGGTATGTGAATACATCTTGGGATAGCGGTGTGTCGCGTACCAAAAATAAAGTCATTGTGACCTTGACCTTGATCTTTGACCTGCATCATAGAAAATGTCTGGAAAATGTTTGTCTGGGCCGGTGGGGGACTATGGATTGCCCTGCAATTCTTGATGCTCTTGATCTCCTAACGTTGCAAACGTTACAGTGATATATCGTTGAATATAACGAGATATTTTAAACTAGGCTATATAGTGCGGGTATATTAGAATTAATAATAATTACGCATTCGCAACAGATCCTATATATTGCAATTGAATGTCCAAGTATGGACATATAGCTTTATTGCCCTTTATACGTGGTCGTGTATGCCTCTACTATGCAGATAATCATGACGGTAGGTTAAAATTACTGGTTCTAGCCAGGAAAAGGTGGGTGATCTGCCTCCATCACGAAAGAATCGACCGTCATATATAGCCTAAATTTCGCTGAAAGTAACGTAAAACACCATTCAACCAACTAATTTATTCTATTTATAAATGTTTACTGAATCTTATCATCTTTCTAAGTTTCTAATAAAAACATTTGGTTCTGTTTTAGGAAACAAGTACGGACTGATGTAGAGATACCTTTTATAGGTGAACCAACACTGGGTGATGACAAACCACTTGGCGAATTGTGATTAGTTGCAATGAGTTTGCTCACTTTACTTTGTAAACACAAGTTTTTTACATCCGCCATCTGACACGACCAAAACAGAACTTCTTACAAGAGTGCAGCAGTCAAAATAGTTCACGAAATCGCGTGTCCGCTCTGATTGCTTTGACTGCGATGTAGAAGTGTACATTTAATAACGTATACTGAAAGGAAAAAGAAACGCAGTGTGCGTATTTCCGCTATATATTGCATATACTGCACACTTAATTCCATATATATTCCAAGGAAATCCAATATGTTTTGTAAAAAAAAAAAGTTGCAGTTAGTCAGAGAAAGGACACAACTGTGATCTTGTAGACGTTTTAATCACAGTACACCGTGTAACAAGAAAATCTAAATGCTGAAGTTCCTCTTGGAAAAATTGAGCCAGTTCAGTACTGTATTAAGTTAAGTGATTTGCAACATTTAAAGCCTAAATGCGCATTCTGACGATAATGAAACTTTAAAGGGGTAACCATTGGTGTGTCAGTGCTGTTTTAACCTTCCTTTCTAAAGGGACAGGCCTAAGTCGCCCTGTACCATTCGATTAGCAGTAGCATATTAACATACAATAATAGCGGATTATACGCACCCTGCGTTTCTTTTTCCTTTCAGTATATATATACTAAAGGAAAAAAGAAACGCAACTTGGGAATTGGTCGCTATATATTGCTATGTTTAATATCCGGCTGTTATTCGAAATGGTACCTAAGACCTCACCTTTTCTGAAAAAGAAACTAAAACAACACTAAAAGACCAGTGTTATTCCTTCACGTTTCATTTTGACTAGAATATGCTTTGGCTCAAGCAAGGCATGTGAGTCAGCTTAGGCAAACTCTATACATTAATACAGTACGGAAATGTCTCAAAATGTTCAAAGTGGAACTTTAACATTTTATGAAATTCGTGTTACAAAGTGTACTGTGATAAAAACTCTACTATAGCCACAGTTATTTGTCGTTTCTCTAAATGGCTCGGCAACCTGTTTTTCAATAAAACATCAATGGGATTTCTTCGGAATATACGTGGAATTAGGTGTCTATATACATTATATAGCGGAAATTTCCGAGTGGCCATTTATTTTGTCTTTTAGTATACGCATGCCTACGGTAACCTACAATAGCCCCTTTGTGATTCATCGTATTAATCCACCCTTTCTATTATTTAAATTTGATTATGGCCAGGAGCAACAACTCATGTATCACAGAGCTGAAGAAGTAGGACTTCAATCCTTGTTTGAGGAGTTATTCCTTTAATGAGTATATTCGGAATATCTAGACATTATACATGTGGCTGGCATCTCATATCCATGACCATGGTCATATTTGTATTCTTTACACAAACGCACAATCCTGTCATCAAATGTTTTATCTTGAACAAAACATGTTTACAAAATTCAAATTATTTTCTAGCTAGTCACTTGTTCCTTATTTATTTACAACAAGCAATAACAATAATAAAAGCAACTGTGACCATATAGCCTTCTATTTCCACTCCTGGGGAATCTGTACATTGCGAGAACAGTTAAGTGCATAGATATTGAAATGGTTAGGTCAAAGGAATTTATAAACAAACTTTGACAGTGTTTTATTTCGCGTGGCTTATCATGAAACTTCGACAATTTCAAACATAAAAACATATACTTGGAACTATTAAAGTAATACCCGATAATCATTCTATATGTTCAGTTTTGTAAATTGTGTTATTTGTTTCCTAGTTATTCCATTTTCCATAATGGTAGAAATTATGCATAAAATCATCACGTATCATATTTGTGGAAAACAATTACCAAAGGCTGTAAGGGTGGTGTGAAAGTGATATCAACATACATGAGCCAAACAAATTTCAACTACTTACATTAAAGGCACTTAGAAATCTATCTGCAATTTTGTTTATAGTAACCGTACTAAAGGTTAGAGCTAATCGATAGCTGTAGTACGAACGATAGCGTCTTTCTGATACGAATATACGTTTTTTTCACATACTTCCCTATAATACTTCCCTATAAATACGTCATTTTTGAATATTCCGATACCACATAGCCTAGCTAGTCATTTCTAGACATACCGGACAAGGATATCCGTCATTTTACCGGGGCAAGATATTTCCATCTCACCCTAGGGTCAGATAAAATTCACGCGCGCCAACATCCGGTATGCAGGAAACAGTAGCTGGCGGCGTCAACGCACTACAATGTCCTCTGATATGCAAGAAAAAGAATCTATCATGGGTATTCGGTTCAGATAGGGGAATTTCAACCCTCGGTATAAGTGTTTTAATCGAACCTCGAAAGAGCCTCGGTTCCGATAAAAACTCATAACCTCGGGTGAATTCCTATCTTCACCCGGATACCCATGAAAGATTCTTATATATAATCCATGCTGGTCAATAAACCGGGGCAGTAAAGTCATGACATGTCCATATCACGGAATACACGAATGTTCATCTCGATCCATTTACGGAGTGATACGGGAAATAACCGATTAGTTCGATTGTATCGATTTGTCACGGGTATTGTTTGTCTGTCTACATTCCATCCTCTTTTCCGCGGGCAGATTATTGGCTATATATCATTATCCGTGGAAAAAATAAACACTTATGACAATACACCTTGAGTAGAAAATTTCAAATTCAATGGAATTCATATTCAATAAGATTTCGGACAAAAATAAATGTTGTGTACAGTACCACTTATGTGACATACATGAGCACATAAGAATGGAGTAGATCTAAACTTTTTTTCCCTTAAAGATATGATAAATAGAATAAAAATGTGTATTTTCTTATCACAGACTATATCAGGCCAAAACAGAACTAAAAACTTCGGGCTGATTATGACGTCTCAGTATAGGGTGTTATATGAAAATACCCATTTATTTTTCTCTATTGATACGATAGTGATCTGATTCTAATGCCACTACCACTGATCTCGATGGGTACAGATTTTCATGATATGTATCATTTGTCATTGTTCATCAAATCTTTCGGGTGCCAATTGAGTGGTCGCAAACAAAAAATGATCCGAGTTCGAGTTAAAAACAGAATTGTCAGGCAACTCTGCAGTACTGCAGGTGAGATGTATGATTCTGGGCCGATCTGCATATGCTTTTATTTTGATGTAAATGGAGAACTTGGTTAGTGCGCCTTAAAGCCCATTTCAATATGAAAAAAACATAATAGTAATGCCTCATGTTTACCTTCGGATATATGCTTTATGACAATGAACTATTAAATTTGTTGCGTTATTTTGTTTGGCCCAACAACACTGGGCGATTTTGCATTGTGCCTCTTGACTGTTTTTGAAACCATCGCTTTAATTTCCACAACATAATGAAAAATAATGATCTGAAAAAAACGTTTGATATTTATCATCGTTCCCTAAACTAAATCAAAATTAAACATTAAAGAAAAATAAATGTTAAAATTGTCAAACAACCATTAGAATAAATTTGAATAAAAACAGCATCATGGAGTCAGCAGTCATACAGCATATAGTGCATATTTGTTGGTTTGGAGTGAATATACGATTTTATTTTCATCCAGAAGTGAGAACATTTGAGGCAAAGATATTTGAGTTTCTTCCTCCCTTCGAAATGAAAATATTTGAATAAAAGAGCATCACCCCACACTTACAGTCAGCAGTCAAACAGCATATAAGCGCATATTTGTTGGTTGGAGTGAATATACGATTTATTTTCCATCCAGAGTGAGACATTTGAGCAAAGATATTTGAGTTCTTCTCCCTTCGAAATGAATAATTTAATAAAAGAGGCATCACCCACACTTACAGTCAGCAGTCATACAGCATATAGCTCATATTTGTTGGTTTGGAGTGATACTTCGATTTATTTCCTCTAGAAGTGAGAACATTAGCAAATATTTTTGAGTTTTCTCCATTCCAAATGAAAATAATAGAATTAAAGAGCATCACCCCACACATTACAGTCATCAGTCATACTAGGCATATAGCGCATATTTGTTGGTTTAGAGTGAATATACGATTTATTTTTCATCGAGAAAGTGAGAACATTTGAGCGAGAAATATTTGAGTTTTCCACCTTCGAAATGAAAATAAATCCCTCTAGTCACGACAAACCCTAACACATATTTAATTTATTGGTCACAACCCGGAAACTACTCAGTCTAGTGAAATTTCTATTTTTTAACTCGCCACAAACTTTAAATACTTGATCGATTTCTCTAAACTACGACTCGTTATCTTAGTTAAGTTATTCCGATCCATTGATATATCTTTCTTACCATCCTTCTAAATGAAATGGTTTTTTTTGTGTGTTTTTAAAATTGAAATGGCAAATTGAAATCTCTAATGGTAACAAGTTCTAAAGTACTTGACAGATTTTCCAAAACTCCGACTCTTTTTCGACATTTAAAAAGATTGTCGGGCGGTGAAAAATAAAAATGGAAAAAATAAGCTGATCAATATGGCTCACGTTTGAAATATATAACAATGATTATATAAGCACTCTTATATAAAAACTATACACGGGAAGTAGTAAATAATACATTGTAATATGTATATTAATGGAACTTGATACATAAAATGCATAAAAGCAACAAATAACCCATGCTACATGAGCGAACAAATCACCCACTTTACAGTATGATGAACTAAACTAAGTGATATATATATAGTGAAAGAATAAAAAAAACTCATTATGGAATTTCCTTTATATTGTATGTATAATATGCTGTTGAGTGGTATAATGACTCATTTACGTGGTCAGCCTTAATTCCATTAAGCGATGGGGAATGCTTATATTAGCAGGATTTCGACAACAAAACATGTTTAAACGCATTTATTACTGAAAAAATGCGATAACCTGTTTAAAACTACCTATTAATGTTGTATTTTAAAAATATACAAACGTTTTAAGCCGAAATTAAATTTTATTTCATACCCCAGCCAAACCCCGTTTTCGCTGGATTCTTAGGAGGAGGGGTTGGATGGGGTATGACAGTTAATACTGGGATCCATGTAATGTTGAAGGACTGAAACAACAAATAACACTAAGTGTTAAGCCTTTAAAGTTTCATTATTGATTAGAATGCGTGTTTTGGTTAAAGCAGGTGGGCAGACTTAGGTGTCTAAGATGCAGCAGTCTCCTTTTTAAAGGGGGTACATCAGGATTTTTTCTAGAAACACCTTAAATTATAAAAATGTTCGGAGTTCATGATAAAACACGATTCAATCACATATGATGTTAGATATCATTTTGTTAACGTCCTAAACGTTGAATACACCATATAGCTAGACGGAATCGGACCTAACAATGCGAAAATTAACCCTGGTGCGTAACCAGGATAGCACGTGTTAATGTGCACAATGGATTATCTTTGCAAATAATGTAGCATTCAGTTTTAGGCTCATTCATTATATGT
This sequence comes from Cyrtodaria siliqua, assembly GCA_037043455.1. Classification (NCBI taxonomy): domain Eukaryota; kingdom Metazoa; phylum Mollusca; class Bivalvia; order Adapedonta; family Hiatellidae; genus Cyrtodaria; species Cyrtodaria siliqua. Next base: position 5 of record JAWPHD010007815.1, on the reverse strand, counting down.
TTAGG
>JAWPHD010007814.1:0-123360 GCA_037043455.1 Cyrtodaria siliqua | reverse complement strand
GGACCAAAACCCAGGTTTTAGGACCCAATCTAGACACGCCGGATAAAAGTACCAAACTTTCCTCAAATGTGTGTTTTATATTTCTATGTACTTTTAAAAGGGTCTCCAAAGGTTCGTGAATCCCTAAATATATTAGGATTATATGCACACCGAATTACCGCACCGCGGATGAAGTCCTGAAAAATCAGGAAGGCACCTGCCGAATATCAGTGATGAATTTGAAAAATTCGAAATGACGTCAGTATGAATGACAGCGTTCTATGTGCGGTCGTTTATATTTAGGTTACATTGCACCATTGCGTTTGTGCTTCCGTGGTGTATAGTCAAATAGTGCCTAATAAAAAACGTTTCCCTGCCTTACTAGTGATACAAAATGCATACTTTTGATTGCTTTTTGTTATTATTACCTATAATTCAGCCAAATGATGTATATTGTGAACATTGATTAGTGTTTGTTTAAGATATTTTATTATAATTGACAAAGACAGTAAAGCGAAGTAGAAATGGGGTAAATCTATCTGTGACGTGTCAAAATAGAACGTGACGTCATTCAACAATTTGGCTTGTTCTAACATGATACATGATCCCCTGTTTTTATTGCATTTTTATATTGGCGGACGCTCGATCGTTTGATTGATATGTGTTTTAAAATTTTCTACGGAGAAAAATGCGGATTTTTTATCTCTTGATATACATTCGTCCTATATAAAACAAAGAAGGAAAATCAATGGTACAATGTAACCTTTAAACGCTGTGTAGCAGTCTAAATCGTAACATCTTTAAAAACGAGTGTTCCGCTTGATCTCATCATCATAATGAAAAAACCACCGCATATAATAGAAAATGCACTGCATATCATAAGAAATGCACCACGTATAAAGCCGTTTGTACCGAATATAATGCAATTTAAACCACCGAATATAAAGACGTATCCACCACGCATATTAGAATATGTACCACATATAAAGTCAACAGAAGCACTGCATATAAATACAAACGTACTACATATAATGTTCAAAGGACTTCATATATTAGATAAACTACTGCATATAGTAATAAATGCACCACATATAACGATAAATGGACCGCATATAATGGTTTATCTACTGCATACAATGACTTATCTATCGCATATAATGATTAATCTACTGCATATAAATACTTTTCTACCACATATAAAGATTTATTTACCACATATAATTAGAAATGCACTGCATATCATGCAATATCTACCACATATAAAGGGAAATGCACTGCATATATTAATCGGCAACATCATAAGACAGTCATGGCGTTCCATATATACTAGCCAGAGTGAAATAAAGCATTGGAATTTGATTTTGATTCGAGATTATGATTTCTATTTCTATTGGACATGTTATACTCTAGTAAACCATGTGGGCGCAACTAGTCATTCAGTTTTGAACGGATTCAAACAAGAGTTGGTAAAATTGTTTGCCATCATGATCATATTCGTGATATCGCTCACATGCCGAATCGTTGGAACCAATCAGAGCGTTCATCTTAAGACTTGTCATGTACAGTTTAATACGGATGTTTAAAAAAATCAACTGCCCTTCGCCTTTGTCGCATTTGGTTAGGGCGTCTTATATTTTTCTACTGACCTTAAAGTTTAGGTTTCTATACCCAAACTGTAACATGTATGGCAACATGTTTTAAAACCATATTATCTTAAAATATTTAATAATTATAATACAACTATGAATAAATCTGATTGGTTCCTAGGCTTCTGCATATGAGTACGCTGTCATAATTTCAACGATAGTTGCGGGAGTGTAGGACCAAGGGAACCGATATTTAGGTCTCACTAAACAGTTATTTCCCTTGCGAGCAACGGTAGGAACGTTTTAGCGCTTAAAAAAAGGACCGTTTTATTCGGTTCTTGTTTATCTCCTAATCTGAAATTATCTCCTATGTTTTTTTCCTTGACAGGAATGGGATAAGTTCATGATTTTATACAGGTTTGGATATACTTGAATGCTTTCCGAAGAAATCACCTCTTGAAATCACCTCTTGATTTCGTACCACGGCAATCTTGAAGTATGTATCAAGGCATTAAAAGTAGACTACACCTCGATTTATTTTTAAATTTAAGCCTATTTGCATATAATTAACTAAAGGTAATAAAATGTGGAGTCATCAAATTGTCTTCGTTATTCTACCTAAGATCGATGCAATATAATCAACAATAACAAACCTGAAAGAAAACAACAACAAATTGCTTTGAACTATTCAAATAAGTAGACAATGTTTATGGCCAAATGATTTTAACATATTTTATTGCCATAAGAACAATCGGGTCGGACCATCAGTTTTCGTCCCAGTTAATAATGATTAGCAAATACACAAATTATGTAAGAAACCAAGAGTTGATTTACTCGGGAATAAATCAAGAGTTGAGGTGTCGGCGGCGGTCGGCAGCAGGCCATTCTGCTGTGCGATCAATACTTTAAGTAATTTCAATCCAATATTGCGGACAATGTTTAAGGCCAAACTATCTCATCTTATTCCTATAACCAACTTTTTTGCTCAAGAAACACCGGAGTTATAACCCTGTTGAAAAAATGACAAATTTGACGAGGCCAGCTCGAGGACGTAATTATTTATCATCAAACCGGAGTAACAAATGATAAATCTGCATTTCATTTATCTGGTTCACATTTATGACGGGTGTATATTGTGTCAATTAGACACTATTGTTTTTATTATACCTCACTCAAAATTCTCTATGTAATTTCCCCATTCCCGATCAGTCAACAATTGGTAATGTTTCATGGTAATGTTTCATGGCATGAAACATTATCTCGTGCTTCTAAAAAAAATAAAAAATAATTGCTGATTAAATGAATTTTGATGTTTGGTATAATAAAATAAATATCACATCCCATGGAGGGTGATAGAACATATTGTCAACCCTCGATGTGGTAATGTCCATCTCGGCTAAAGCCTCGGTGGACATTACCAATCTCGGGTTGACAATATGTTCTATCACCCTCCATGGGATGTGGTATTTATATAATGTTTTAAAACGTGTTTAATATACTAAAACATACATATAAAAAGTTGAATACGTTCCTAGAATGAAAGTTATGACATTGTTTTAAGAAGCTCATATACCTAGTAATTATGTCTGTGGTAATCTGTGAGTATGTAAAATATTGGACTATCTTTACTGGGCAACTTTTAAGCTTTTCGGTGTTCGCCTATATACTTACTTTACTTCCGGTATTTGATCGTACGTACTTCATTCTAAATATGTTCATGTTTGACGCTATAAAGCTTTGATACAAACGAAAAGACCCGACTGTAACTTTGATGAAACTGCATACTAATGCGAATGAATTTATGTACGTTTAACCGTAATACAGCCATACGCAGATCAAGCATGGAGGGAAGGAGGTGGGCGGGGGTGGGGTGTAACGCACATACTGGATTAATAAAACAAAACAAGATCCTTCTTTAACCGTCCTTCTTTAGAGCGGGAGAATGTCGGTTTCCCCTGTTTCCCATTTAACCATGTACCCCACTCCCGTTAAGCCGTTTTATCCGCTACCATGAACCTACCATGACCATTGTTATTGTGGTGTATGTAATTAACGTCGTTAATGCACGCAACACGGTATCTATCATTAATTCAATTGGATACTTTGCAACAGTACGTTTATTGGAAAGTGGAAGTGAATTTAAAAAGCAGAGTTAATCAATACATCTAAAAGAAGAATGCTTGGCGATAAAAACTAAAAGCCTATTCTAAAATAATTACAGCCAGTAATACTTTTGCAGGACTTCTAACTGTTTTATATATGAAATGTCAATTATGCATTACGTTTATTTAAGGGAGGTAAGAAACGGTAATGGTGATTGCTTTATTTTGGTTTTTATCTGCGAGGACACGAGATTGGCGTAATCATACATAGCATGAGAAGTCACTTTAAATGTAAAGGATGAATTATATAGCATGACCGACGCGTGTGTGCTAACATGGATACAAATTTAAAATATCGTCTTTCTGTTATCTTAATTTGAGTAGACAATGTTAGATGGAAGGGGTGTTCACTGTGTTAGCGTATTTCATGTTGGGAATTAAGTGTCCGACAAAAACACCGTTAAAGACACATTTCCCAACGCTTCTTGGTCATTGAAGAAGCACGGGAAGCTTGAATATTTACAGCCAGCACGCTTCATGGCTGATCAACTCAGGTATATAGATTAAGGCCCGCTCTTAGTTTTTTATTTGTATAGCATTGCTATATTGAGGGTAAGAATAGCTTAACAACACTTTGTAATTTACTTTTATGAAGAAATATATGTTCATAATTTAGCTTTTGAATACAAAACTTATCTGGTATTTCTTAATTGTTTTTAGGCCAAAAATCAGAGCACAACACAATAAATATACAACATTCTTTAATGTGTTATTATGTGCACTGGTCACAAATGCTTTATTGGGTGGGCCTCATAATCTGCAGAAAAAATGAATATCACAAATTCTTACGGATTTATAACTTTGAGAACATGTCTTTAAATAATTGAGAATATGAGATATCTGACAATGAGAGTATCATACTGTATAGTTAGCCTGAACTATTTGAGAACTATTGAGAGCCTTATTTGAGAACTTGACAATATTTGAGAATTTAAATAGTTTGTTGAATCGATTGGACTTGAGATAGATGTAAAAAAAGTGAGTAACATATAACACGAATCATTTCGCCAATAACACTCATACAAATTCATACAATCTTTAATCTTAACTATAGGAACAGCTCAAAACCATTTGCTAACTAGTGTTTTCGCTATTCAGTACACAGTACGTTGATTGAATTATTGGAATTAGCCTTGCGCTTTAAACGTGATTGATCTGCACCAATGACACGTTGTACATAACTTCAGAATGATCCAACGAATACGTTTGAAAAATACCCAAAAGTTCGTATTTTTTTTATTAAAATATTTAACTTGATTGCAGTTTACAAGCGATTGTGGCTAACAATGACACGTTGTACATAACTTCAGAATGATCCAACGAATACGTTTGAAAAATACCCAAAAGTTCGTATTTTTTTTATTAAAATATTTAACTTGATTGCAGTTTACAAGCGATTGTGGCTAACAACTTTCAAAATATTAAGTGTGCAACAATGACACTTTGTAAGAATCTTCAGCATAATCCAATGAATACATATCAAACAAGGAACTTAACTCTCTGATTCATATTTGTTTAAATTATTTTCATATGAAAAAGGTTTAAACTGAAACTTAACCTTGCCTTTTACAAGTGATTGTTACCAGTAACTGTCAAAATGTTATGTCTACAAGAATGAAACGGGTTACGCTTCTTCAACATGATCCAATACGTACATTGAAAAAAGGCCCATAACTCTCTGAATCATTTTTGTTTAACTATTTACATTTGAAAAAGGTTTAACATATAACTTAACAGTGCCTATTGTGTCTTGGCTATTGGTGTTTAGGCTTCGACAATTAAAACAAATAGCCTTCTTGAATCACAAAATAAAATAAAGTGCCCATAACTCTTAAACGAATATTGTTGGGTTATGTCCCTTAGATTTTTTAATATGCCGTAAGCTCTAAGCTAATGAAATACATGATTGTCTACCTACCGTCAAAGGCGGGGGACTACTAAATTTGCATTTCCATCCGTTGTTCCGTCGTTTCGTCGTTCCGTCGTTTCGTCGCAACTTTCGTTTCCGACCAATAACTTTGGTATTGGAATTGATAATGACGCTTTAGGACAAAGTTTATTGCCATAACTTCTAGTTCAAGTTTTGTAACCAGCCATATCACACATATAATGCCAGAGTTATTGCCCTTCGATTTTTCAAAATCGACTTTCGTTTCCGACCAATAACTAATATTTATAATCCGATCTTGATGAAACCTAGGACAATGTCTATGGCTATAATATCTAAGACAAGATCGGTTATAATATCTAAGACAAGATCGATAACCTGCCAGATCGCGCCTATAATGCGGGAGTTACGACCCTTGGTTTGCGTGGTTTCTGCTCAATTAATTTATCATTTATAATCCAATCTTGATGAAACTATAGGACAATGTTTATGGTCATAATATCTAGAACAAGTTTGAAAACCAGCCAGATCACAAATGTAATGCCTGAGTTATGGCCCTTTGGGTTTTGAAAATTTAAGAATGTTGCGGTTTCTGCTCATTTACTTACCATTGATAATCCAATCTTGATGAATCTTAGAGTCTATGGGCATACTCTTTCGGCCAAGTTCGATAACAATCCAGATTGCATATATCATGCCGGAGTTATAGCCCTTTGATTTTTAAAAACAAAACTGATAACTGTTGCGGTTTTCGCTCAGTAACTAACATTTTTAATCCACTCTTCATGAAACATGGGCAATAGAATCTCGACCAAGTTCGATAACCAGCCAGATTGCATATATCATGCCGGAGTTATTACCCTTTGATTTTTAAAAATTGATAATTGTTGCGGTTTCCGCTCAGTAACTTTAACATTTATAATCCACTCTTCATGAAACATGGGCAATTAAATCTCGACCAAGTCCGATAACCAGCCAGATCAAACATATAATGACAGAGTTATTGCCCTTAGATTCTTTTAATTTTTCGATTTTGCGGCAATAATTTAACTTTGTATTATTCGATCTTGATGAATACATTTTTAGGATAATATTTATGACCATACTATCTAGGCTGAATTTAATAACTAGCCAGATATAATAACCTATAATGCCGCAGCTATATCATCAATATTGATGAAACTTGGGGTCAACGTTTATGTGCATAATATCTAGTTTGATAACCGGCCAAATAACACTTATCATGCTGATGTTATAGTCCTTTGATTTGTTTAAAATTGACAATTTTTGTCGATTTTTTACTATGCAACCTAACCAAACTCATAACTGGTCATAACTTTAGTGTTTGAAACTTCATACACGTATTCATCTGACTCCAAATACATAACCAATAACTTTGACATTCATTTTGGCAGAGTTATGCCCCTTTTCATACAACTTTAACCATAACCATGCTTAACCATAACTGAGGGTACCGACCCCCTTTTCGTACGCCGGATTCCGACCCATATTAGCCAGTATTCCGTACGCCGGGTTGTGGTACGCCGTACGCCGTACGCCGTACGCCGACATCGCAGTTTTTCATACGCGTACGCCGTATTTTTCTCAAACTTATATCTTCAAACTTTATAGTAAGATTGTACTTGCTGAAATAAGCACACGGTAGGCGTCACACGTGTTCCGTGCGTGCGTATAAGCGTTTATTTATACTCGCTGTATTGCACTAAGCATTTTAGCGAGCAGACCTCGGTTTAAAGTCTCATCCGAAGGACTGGTAAGGTAGGAAATACTTTTGAAATATTTCGATAATTAACCCAAATTCGGTCCTGGCTGGGATTGAACGCGCGATCCCTGGGTTACTAAGCCGCAATGCTAACCATTACACCACGGCGCTACCTTCGTGTTCCGTGCAACACCCTTGCATAGGATATGGAACCCCAATGCCTAATGCATACATAGGCCTTATTTTGATTGGATGATGGACTAGGTGGGAAATTCAATTAGATTAACTTGAATTTGTTATTTATTTCTGATTATTATTTGACATAGCTTTCATTTGTATGATTTAGCTCTATGATATAACAGAATAAAAAGAAAAGAGGGTGATTTAAATAAATTTATTTTGGGATTCCCTCAAATCCTTATATAATGACATCTAGAAGTGGCACTAAAAATAGGTCAACCCCTAACACGAAGTTCCCGTGTACATCTATCTAAGCTGACTCTGTGTAACAGGGTAAGCAACAGTAAGCCTGGAGTTTTTGTTTGCATGTCAGATGGAAAAACATTAAACAGTAAGTCTATGGAAAATGCAATATGGTCTATGACCATGATAGGTTTTATCGATAGTCTCTACTTCACCGTGAAGACAGCTTGTAGTAAAATCTTCATGAATATATGGTGCAAGTATTTGCAATTCTGAGCCATCTGATTGGTTTAAATAGTGGAGTAAACACTAACTAGTTTTTTTTTTACTAAGAATTTTTGTTTTTAACACTTTGGAAGATACTTGTCTAACTGTCTCAATTTCAGCTCAGAATAGAACGTTTTCCAGCGGAAATTAATAATTGAACATAAGCAATTGGTGATCGTCGTAGTATCGACCGGTAAAATTCCGTGATCGTCGTAGTATCGACCGGTAAAATTCCGCTCGAAAATCCTACCGGAGCGGAATTTTCCTGTTGGAATTTCACCAGTCGATAACTATAATGATTACCAATTGAAAATGTTCAACTATAAATTATAAGTAGTATTAATTAAATATAATTCTATGATTATAATATTCCATCAGATAATATGTTGCTGTTTTTCTACTATTTGTACTCGTAAATGTTAGACATGACGGGATAATGTGAAGGTACATTTTAGGGTTCATAAACATTCATTTTCAATGGGACGCAATCAACTAATTAATGCAAATTCATTACTTATAAAAGGGGTTGTATATTAGGCATTTTGCGAGTCTAGGGGTCCGACTCAAAATTGACAAATACATAAAATATATTTTCTATTCTTCACTACCATCAAGAGAAATTGGTCACATTTTATCGTCACTGTGATTCGATTACGATTTCTATTGCGAAAAGTTAATCTCTTTTTTTGGTTTTCTATTGCGAAGAGTTAATCACGTTTTTTATCATTTTTCATAACTGTGTATTTTTGTCTACTTACCTGAAGGTTTAGTGTTGTAACCCCATATAAGGCAACCGTTTTTAAAACCACATTATCTTAAAATATTTCAAAAATATTATACGAAACTAATACGGAATACATCTGATTGGTTTCTACGATTTTACATGTGAGTTCTCTGCCATAATTTCTGCGAGAGTTTTTTCTTATGATCATTCATCAATTATTATTTTCAGGCATATTTCCCCTTTAATTTTTTTTGGTTATTCTGTTTCTATTTCGTCTTGATTAAATATGTGATCACGATATGCAATATAAATTTTTATCACGAACCATGCGGTGTGGGAGTGTAATAACACCATTCAATATTTTCGATATTCCACTAGTGGTATAAACATATCGTTAATTACGTCATGGACGTCACGTTAATGTACGTGTTCTGACGTGTTAAAGCGACAGGCAAAATGCAATAAAAGTCGATATGTGAGTTATGTGATAAATAGTATCTAACATTCGTTCTCATTCATTATTGAATTTATTAAACTCGTTAGCAAAAGCCTCGCATTATATCATTTTGCCAACCCGTTTAATAAATTCAATAATGAATGAGTACTCCTGTAAGATCCTCTATATGTACTTATTGTGGACATGTCGAATTCTTTGGCTCAAACATGTTTCCACGTTTATATAAAGTAGGTGGTATCTATATTTTGGTGCAGGCACGAGTGTAGTCAATAAAATTAACTTTTAAAAATCACTGGTACTGAAACTGCTGCAATTTAAAAGGACACATGGCAATCTTGATTTTTAAAAAAACTCACGGCGTCCCGTTAGTTTTTTTCTTAACTTGCATTTGTTCAATCATTAATGTTATTAGAATAGTTTAAAGCAACTTGTTTTTACATATTACTATCTTTTTATATTATTGCACCAATAATATATTTAAAAAATTGGTAAAATAACGAAGACTATTGAAATCTTGTTTTTTTTTATTTAATTATATGCAAGCAGTTTTAAAGTCAAAATGACGCAGGATAACTAATTCGAGGTGCAATTTTTAATGTTTGAATAAAACTCAAGATTGCCATGTGTCCCTTTAAAGAGAATGTGTTTTTGCACAATTCTGCGGTTTGTACAAATGCCACCTTAACTTTATAGCAATACAGAATGCATATGGAAGAAGCCCTCCCAAAATCATTCAGCTACAATGTGTTAATTCTTCAAAAAATACACGACTGTAACAATTTTTAAACTATGCAATTTGAATTTATAAAACAAAAAACAGTTCAAACTTTATTGAAAACGTATCGCAAGTGCTAATGTCTTTATTTTGCACAAGCACTGTTGTTTAACATTTATTCAATAGCAATAACAGTGGTAATTTGAGCACGCTAAAAAAAGCCAAGGCCTACGCACAGATATAGCATTCATTCTATATAAATATATAGATAGGAAAGTTGAAGGTAAACAACATGGCATTTTATTGTGTGCTATGTTTTTGTTTAAAAAAACTTGCACATACAAACCACAAACACGCACAATGTTCAGACTTTTATAGGAGAGATCGATCTCAACGGTCTACCACCATGTCGTGTCTGTTTTGTTTTATTACTCCTATAGAGACAATTGTCACAACAATGTCGACAACATTATGGTATTGCAGTTGTGCTTTCTACAAGACCGGTAGAACGACAGATGGTTGTGCACGTAACACTTGGCAAAAAATTCAATGTGGCATTCTACAACACACTTTGACACGCCTACTAGACTCCGCAACCGCCTCCAAACAGAGGTGACGACGTTTTGGAGACACGTCCGATGCGGTTGCGGAGAGTAAATTAAAGCAACGACGGTAAGTGTGAATTTAATATTTTCGTGTTTTTTTGGCCCTAACTCGATCTTTTTCAAAATTCCCTTCCTGTTTCATGTGTTGGTTGGAAATATATTGAAAAATGTGGTCTGTAGAATTGTCATAAGTCAATCGACGAGTGTAATTTTCTCAACTGGACAAGGTTTTTACTCCGTTTTTCTGCTGTTTTATGAGAAATCTGCCCACGAATGCGGTCTATGACTTTGAAATCACATATCTTTCATCGTTCAATGAAAAAAATTCAGTCGAATATAAATTGAAAAGAATTATGTAATTGTTTATGAAGAGGCGGTGTCGGAGAGTAAGAGGCGGATTCGGAGAGTAAGAGGCAGTTTCGGAGACATATACTCTATATAATAGATCTATACTGATTTTAATTGATAAGTAATGTATCAATACAATTGTTTATGATGAATTATTTGTGCAAATACTTGTAACTGGTCCTACCCATCATTGAACAATAAGTCTTAGTCGCTACTAAATTTACCGAATCTTCCGTAAAATGCACGATGCAACTTACAGTTGATCTGATCCGAAATCACTTTCGACAGGTGTCGCTGCGCGATTGACCTGTGTGATTCCGCGCAAGGCATGTCGGTAATCAATGGCGGTGTAAACAATAATACCGTCTGCTGCGAGTTATATTCTGGGGAGGACTGGCCACTATCTGGCAGATTTCTCAAAAAAACAGCAGAAAAACGGAGTAAAAACCATGTCCAGTTGAGAAAATTACACTCGTCGATTGACTTATGACAATTCTACAGAATACATTTTTCAATATATTTCGAACCAACACATGAAACAGAAGGGAATTTTGAAAAAGATCGAGTAAGAGCCGAAAAAAAAAAGAAAATATTAAATTCACGCTTACCGTTGCTGCTTCAATTTACTCTCCGGACGTGTCTCCAAAACGTCGTCACCTCTGTTTGGAGGCGGTTGCGGAGTCTAGTAGGCGTGTCAAAGTGTGTTGTAGAACGCCACATTGACTTTTTTGCCAAGTGTCGTGCACAACCATATGTCGCTCTACGGGTCTTGTAGAAACAACGTACGGTAAGAAATTCAATGTGGCGTTCTACAAAACACTTTGAACGACGCACGTTAAGAAATTCAATGTAGCGTTCTACATTTTACTTTGAATAACGCACGGTAAGTCAATGTGGCGTTTTTCAATACACTTTGAATGACGCATGTTATGAAATTCAATGTGGCGTTCTACAATACACATTGAATGACGCACGGTTAGACATTGAATGTGGCGTTCTGCAATACACTGAATGACGCATAGTGAGAAATTCAATGTGGCGTTCTACAATACACTTTGAAAGACGCACGGTAAGCAATTCAATGTAGCGTTCTACAATACACTTTGAATGACGCATTTATGAAATTCAATGTGGCGTTCTACAATACACTTTGAATGACGCACGGTTAGACATTGAAGGTGGCGTTCTCCAATACATTTTGAATGACGCACGGCTTGACATTCAATGTGGCGTTCTGCAATACATTTTGAACGACTTTGAACGACGCATGGTAAGCAATTCAATGTGGCGTTCTACTATACACTGTACTATACATGGTTCTGCAAGACACGTCGAACGAAAAATGGAAAGAAAGACCATTTGAACAACACATGGTAACACAATCATTTTTGGGTTTTGGAAGACACTGAACTACATATGGTTTTGCATGACACGTCGAACGAAACCTGGTTAGATAGTCAATGTGGCGTTCTGCATGACACTAAACGACACATAGTTCAGCAAGGCAATTCAAATGACACATGCATGGTAAGCAATTCAATGTTGCATCCTGCAAGACACTTTAAACGACACATGGTAAGTAATACAAGGTTGCGTTCTGCAAGAACACTGAACAACACATGGTTCTGCAAGACACTGAACAACGTATGGGTCTGCAAGACACTGAACAACACATGGTTCTGCAAGACACACTGAACAACATATGGTTCTTTAAGACACTGAACAACACATGGTTCTGCAAGACACTGAACAACACATGGTTCTGCAATATATACTCACCGTCAATGAAAAGTTACCACTTGTTAATCAGTTAAATAAATTCACAAAAGCAATTTTACAAGAACAAATCTGGTATATTTTGAGACGTTAGAGTATAGCCAGTCAATATGGAAAAAAACAGTAAGCGTCACCAATGCCGAGTTCGTCTACACTAGCTTAAAATCCTAACGGTAGAAAACAAACTTCACAGACCTCAGTACCGGGTGTGACCTACGCCTGCAGCCATGACAGCTCGGCATCTACGGCCCATGCTTCTTATTAGGCGTTGTATGCGATACTGGGGTATCGCGAGCCATTCCTCAATGAGGGCTCTGATGAGGTCTTGACGGGTGTTGATGTTACGTCTACCGTCATAGACACGGCGTCCAATCTGATCCCACAGATGCTCAATAGGACTGAGATCGGTTGAGAAGGCTGGCCAAGGCAGAACTTCAACATTATTATCATCGAGATACGTTGAGGTAAGTCTTGCAGAGTGAGGCCTAGCGTTGTCATGCTGAAAAATGGTGACGTCAGCATGGTTCTGCATAAACGGGATAACGGTTGGCTGCAACAGAGACAATGGCAAACCGTCCTCTTTACGGACGAGTCCCGGTCGCGGTGAACGGTACGACGATTGCTGCGTACGTCAGGCTCCGCGCTGGGGAGGTGAAAGCGTAATGGTATGGGCGGGCATATCTTGGCGATACAGGACAGATCTATTAGTAATTGACGGTAATTTGACAGCACGACGCTACGTGGATGAGGTGTTGCAGCCAACCGTTATCCCGTTTATTGAGCATCTGTGGGATCAGATTGGACGCCGTGTCTATGACGGTAGACGTAACATCAACACCCGTCAAGACCTCATCAGAGCCCTCATTGAGGAATGGCTCGCGCTACCCCAGTATCGCATACAACGCCTAATAAGAAGCATGGGCCGTAGATGCCGAGCTGTCATGGCTGCAGGCGGTGGTCACACCCGGTACTGAGGTCTGTGAAGTTTGTTTTCTACCGTTAGGATTTTAAGCTAGTGTAGACGAACTCGGCATTGGTGACGCATACTGTTTTTTTCCATATTGACTGGCTATACTCTAACGTCTCAAAATATACCAGATTTGTTCTTGTAAAATTGCTTTTGTGAATTTATTTAACTGATTAACAAGTGGTAACTTTTCATTGACGGTGAGTATACTTTGAACGACACATATTATTCTGACATAACAAATTTAATGTTGCGCTCTGCAAGACAATTTGAAGGACACATGGTTCTGCAAGACACTTTGAACGATACGTGTTAAGAAATTCAACGTTGCTTTCTGCATGACATTTTGGAGTCAGACGACACCTGTTTCTGCAAGACACGTTAAACGACACAATATAAGTTTTCTCTACTTTCATTTCATGTAAAATCTATCTGCCCTAACAAGATATGTTTCTTTTTTTGTATAAATAAAATTCTTTGTCTAAAAAAAATGTCCAACGATGTTTTCATTGCATTTTGAACTTACTTTGACGTTAATAGCGTCATTATATTACCATCATTATTTTATTAATTTGTTCTAGATTTTCATTAAACATTATTTATATTGTTATTTCTGTTATTATTATTATTAGTAGTAGTATTAGTATTAGTATTATTTGTTGCCGAACTTGTCTTGTTTATTAACCAATGCCCCATGTTCAATCGGTCGATCAGTTAATCAGCAAATTTAATTAATAAAACGATTTAATACAAACTGAAATTGAATGTCATTTGATTTCTTTCTACCTTCTTGTATTTATGATCAATTTTGTTTCAGGAGCTAGAGGAACAAACTGAAGTTAAGGATCTGGCGAGCAATGTGGATGTGATTGCTGTATAGACCAAAGTTAAGGATCTGGCGAGCAAGGAGGATGTGATTGCTGTATAGACCAAAGTTAAGGATCTGGCGAGCAAGGAGGATCTGGCGAGCATGGAGGATGTGATTGCTGTATAGACCAAAGTTAAGGATCTGGTGAGCAAGGAGGATGTGATTGCTGTATATACCAAAGTTAAGGATCTGGCGAGCATGGAGGATGTGATTGCTGTATAGACCAAAGTTAAGGATCTGGCGAGCAAGGAGGATGTGATTGCTGTATAGACCAAAGTTAAGGATCTGGCGAGCAAGGAGGATGTGATTGCTGTATAGACCATAGTTATGGAGGATGTGATTGCTGTATATACCAAAGTTAAGGATCTGGCGAGCATGGAGGATGTGATTGCTGTATAGACCAAAGTTAAGGATCTGGCGAGCAAGGAGGATGTGATTGCTGTATAGACCAAAGTTAGGGATCTGGCGAGCAAGGAGGATGTGATTGCTGTATAGACCAAAGTTAAGGATCTGGCGAGCAAGGAGGATGTGATTGCTGTATAGACCAAAGTTAGGGATCTGGCGAGCAAGGAGGATGTGATTGCTGTATAGACCAAAGTTAAGGATCTGGCGAGCAAGGAGGATGTGATTGCTGTATAGACCAAAGTTAAGGATCTGGCGAGCAAGGAGGATGTGATTGCTGTATAGACCAAAGTTAAGGATCTGGCGAGCAAGGAGGATGTGATTGCTGTATAGACCAAAGTTAAGGATCTGGCGAGCAAGGAGGATGTGATTGCTGTATAGACCAAGGTTAAGGATCTGGCGAGCATGGAGGATGTGATTGCTGTATAGACCAAAGTTAAGGATCTGGCGAGCAAGGAGGATGTGATTGCTGTATAGACCAAAGTTAAGGATCTGGCGAGCAAGGAGGATGTGATTGCTGTATAGACCAAAGTTAAGGATCTGGCGAGCAAGGAGGATGTGATTGCTGTATAGACCAAAGTTAAGGATCTGGCGAGCAAGGAGGATGTGATTGCTGTATAGACCAAAGTTAAGGATCTGGCGAGCAAGGAGGATGTGATTGCTGTATAGACCAAAGTTAAGGATCTGGCGAGCAAGGAGGATCTGATTGCTGTATAGACCAACGTTATGGAGGATGTGATTGCTGTATATACCAAAGTTAAGGATCTGGCGAGCATGGAGGATGTGATTGCTGTATAGACCAAAGTTAAGGATCTGGCGAGCAAGGAGGATGTGATTGCTGTATAGACCAAAGTTAGGGATCTGGCGAGCAAGGAGGATGTGATTGCTGTATAGACCAAAGTTAGGGATCTGGCGAGCAAGGAGGATGTGATTGCTGTATAGACCAAAGTTAAGGATCTGGCGAGCAAGGAGGATGTGATTGCTGTATAGACCAAAGTTAAGGATCTGGCGAGCATGGAGGATGTGATTGCTGTATAGACCAAAGTTAAGGATCTGGCGAGCATGGAGGATGTGATTGCTGTATAGACCAAAGTTAAGGATCTGGCGAGCAAGGAGGATGTGATTGCTGTATAGACCAAAGTTAAGGATCTGGCGAGCAAGGAGGATGTGATTGCTGTATAGACCAAAGTTAAGGATCTGGCGAGCAAGGAGGATGTGATTGCTGTATATACCAAAGTTAAGGATCTGGCGAGCATGGAGGATGTGATTGCTGTATAGACCAAAGTTAAGGATCTGGCGAGCAAGGAGGATGTGATTGCTGTATAGACCAAAGTTAAGGATCTGGCGAGCAAGGAGGATGTGATTGCTGTATAGACCAAAGTTAGGGATCTGGCGAGCAAGGAGGATGTGATTGCTGTATAGACCAAAGTTAAGGATCTGGCGAGCAAGGAGGATGTGATTGCTGTATAGACCAAAGTTATGGAGGATGTGATTGCTGTATATACCAAAGTTAAGGATCTGGCGAGCATGGAGGATGTGATTGCTGTATAGACCAAAGTTAAGGATCTGGCGAGCGAGGAGGATGTGATTGCTGTATAGACCAAAGTTAAGGATCTGGCGAGCAAGGAGGATGTGATTGCTGTATATACCAAAGTTAAGGATCTGGCGAGCATGGAGGATGTGATTGCTGTATAGACCAAAGTTAAGGATCTGGCGAGCAAGGAGGATGTGATTGCTGTATAGACCAAAGTTAGGGATCTGGCGAGCAAGGAGGATGTGATTGCTGTATAGACCAAAGTTAAGGATCTGGCGAGCAAGGAGGATGTGATTGCTGTATAGACCAAAGTTAGGGATCTGGCGAGCAAGGAGGATGTGATTGCTGTATAGACCAAAGTTAAGGATCTGGCGAGCAAGGAGGATGTGATTGCTGTATAGACCAAAGTTAAGGATCTGGCGAGCAAGGAGGATGTGATTGCTGTATAGACCAACGTTATGGAGGATGTGATTGCTGTATATACCAAAGTTAAGGATCTGGCGAGCATGGAGGATGTGATTGCTGTATAGACCAAAGTTAAGGATCTGGCGAGCAAGGAGGATGTGATTGCTGTATAGACCAAAGTTAAGGATCTGGCGAGCAAGGAGGATGTGATTGCTGTATAGACCAAAGTTAGGGATCTGGCGAGCAAGGAGGATGTGATTGCTGTATAGACCAAAGTTAGGGATCTGGCGAGCAAGGAGGATGTGATTGCTGTATAGACCAAAGTTAAGGATCTGGCGAGCATGGAGGATGTGATTGCTGTATAGACCAAATTTAAGGATCTGGCGAGCAAGGAGGATGTGATTGCTGTATAGACCAAAGTTAAGGATCTGGCGAGCAAGGAGGATGTGATTGCTGTATAGACCAAAGTTAGGTATCTGGCGAGCAAGGAGGATGTGATTGCTGTATAGACCAAAGTTAAGGATCTGGCGAGCAAGGAGGATGTGATTGCTGTATAGACCAAAGTTAAGTATCTGGCGAGCATGGAGGATGTGATTGCTGTATAGACCAAAGTTAGGGATCTGGCGAGCAAGGAGGATGTGATTGCTGTATAGACCAAAGTTAAGGATCTGGCGAGCAAGGAGGATGTGATTGCTGTATAGACCAAAGTTAAGGATCTGGCGAGCAAGGAGGATGTGATTGCTGTATAGACCAAAGTTAAGGATCTGGCGAGCAAGGAGGATGTGACTGCTGTATAGACCAAAGTTAAGGATCTGGCGAGCAAGGAGGATGTGATTGCTGTATAGACCAAAGTTAAGGATCTGGCGAGCAAGGAGGATGTGATTGCTGTATAGACCAAAGTTATGGAGGATGTGATTGCTGTATATACCAAAGTTAAGGATCTGGCGAGCATGGAGGATGTGATTGCTGTATAGACCAAAGTTAAGGATCTGGCGAGCAAGGAGGATGTGATTGCTGTATAGACCAAAGTTAAGGATCTGGCGAGCAAGGAGGATGTGATTGCTGTATAGATTTAAGTTAGGGATCTGGCGAGCAAGGAGGATGTGATTGCTGTATAGACCAAAGTTAGGGATCTGGCGAGCAAGGAGGATGTGATTGCTGTATAGACCAAAGTTAAGGATCTGGCGAGCAAGGAGGATGTGATTGCTGTATAGACCAAAGTTAAGGATCTGGCGAGCAAGGAGGATGTGATTGCTGTATAGACCAAAGTTAAGGATCTGGCGAGCAAGGAGGATGTGATTGCTGTATAGACCAAAGTTATGGAGGATGTGATTGCTGTATATACCAAAGTTAAGGATCTGGCGAGCATGGAGGATGTGATTGCTGTATAGACAAAAGTTAAGGATCTGGCGAGCAAGGAGGATGTGATTGCTGTATAGACCAAAGTTATGGAGGATGTGATTGCTGTATATACCAAAGTTAAGGTTCTGGCGAGCATGGAGGATGTGATTGCTGTATAGACCAAAGTTAAGGATCTGGCGAGCAAGGAGGATGTGATTGCTGTATAGACCAAAGTTAAGGATCTGGCGAGCAAGGAGGATGTGATTGCTGTATAGACCAAAGTTAAGGATCTGGCGAGCAAGGAGGATCTGGCGAGCAAGGAGGATGTGATTGCTGTATAGACCAAAGTTAAGGATCTGGCGAGCAAGGAGGATGTGATTGCTGTATAGACCAAAGTTAAGGATCTGGCGAGCAAGGAGGATGTGATTGCTGTATAGACCAAAGTTAAGGATCTGGAGAGCAAGGAGGATGTGATTGCTGTATAGACCATAGTTATGGAGGATGTGATTGCTGTATATACCAAAGTTAAGGATCTGGCAAGCATGGAGGATGTGATTGCTGTATAGACCGAAGTTAAGGATCTGGCGAGCAAGGAGGATCTTGCGAGCAAGGAGGATGTGATTGCTGTATAGACCAAAGTTAAGGATCTGGCGAGCAAGGAGGATGTGATTGCTGTATAGACCAAAGTTAAGGAACTGGCGAGCAAGGAGGATGGGATTGCTGTATAGACCAAAGTTAAGGAGGATGTGATTGCTGTATATACCATAGTTAAGGATCTGGCGAGCATGGAGGATGTGATTGCTGTATAGACCAAAGTTAAGGATCTGGCGAGCAAGGAGGATCTTGCGAGCAAGGAGGATGTGATTGCTGTATAGACCAAAGTTAAGGATCTGGCGAGCAAGGAGGATGTGATTGCTGTATATACCAAAGTTAAGGATCTGGCGAGCAAGGAGGATGTGATTGCTGTATAGACCAAAGTTAAGGATCTGGCGAGCAAGGAGGATGTGATTGCTGTATAGACCAAAGTAAAGGATATGGCGAGCAAGGAGGATGTGATTGCTGTACAGACCAAAGTTAAGGATCTGGCGAGCATGGAGGATGTGATTGCTGTATAGACCAAAGTTAGGGATCTGGCGAGCAAGGAGGATGTGATTGCTGTACAGACCAAAGTTAAGGATCTGGCGAGCAAGGAGGATATGATTGCTGTATAGACCAAAGTTAGGGATCTGGCGAGCAAGGAGAATGTGATTGCTGTATAGACCAAAGTTAGGGGTCTGGCGAGCAAGGAGGATGTGATTGCTGTATAGACCAAAGTTAGGGATCTGGCGAGCAAGGAGGATGTGATTGCTGTATAGACCAAAGTTAAGGATCTGGCGAGCAAGGATGATGTGATTGCTGTCTAGACCAAAGTTAGGGATCTGGCGAGCATGGAGGATGTGATATCTGTATAGACCAAAGTTAAGGATCTGGCGAGCAAGGAGGATGTGATTGCTGTATAGACCAAAGTTAAGGATCTGGCGAGCAAGGAGGATGTGATTGCTGTATAGACCAAAGTTAAGGATCTGGCGAGCAAGGAGGATGTGATTGCTGTATATACCAAAGTTAAGGATCTGGCAAGCAAGGAGGATCTGGCGAGCAAGGAGGGTGTGATTGCTGTATAGACCAAAGTTAAGGATCTGGCGAGCAAGGAGGATGTGATTGCTGTATAGACCAATGTTAAGGATCTGGCGAGCATGGAGGATGTGATAGCTGTATAGACCAAAGATGACGCATATGACTACTACCTTATAAAGGTTCGATATCTACTAATATCAAGTGTTTTTTCTTTTAGTTTTATTTAATTGTAATGCGTAAACACATGTCAAGACAGACATACAGAAGGGCGGACGGACTGACGAATGCGAGAACGAAAGTGTATTTATGTGTCTAATCCAATGCTAAATTTATAGCCACCTAAAAGTCAACTTTTATGTGACCAAACGGCACCTAAGTATCCGTAGCTCTGCTCGGACGGACGGACAGACAGATGAGCATTATTTTTTTCTCCTAAAACTAAATTATGTCACTTACATAAAGTAGTTTTAAATTGCGTATTTTTTATCTTCTTACTGATTTGAGGTAAACAAAGCAACCGATGTAATTGACACTGACGATAAGGACGACTGGGGCAATTCATTTACGACCGGCGCAACCGTCATAGAAGGCCTTTACTTCGCTAGAACAGAACATCTCCTGACATTTAAACTTATTCCTAGAAAAAGAGCAGTGATTCTTGCCGACGCAGCATTTTTTATTACAAAGGAAGAAATCAGTAAAAAAATGTATTACCATTTCAGAAGAGGATAACATTGATATCATTTATGCATTAAATGCAATAAAATGAGATAAATTATACAAGAAAATGGGTATTTGTATTATTTTCATTTTACAGTATATAGTAAATAGTAAAACACGTTGATTCACATCACATTCACATCACATCACATTCACATGCATACTAGTTGAAGTATGTTTGTGGGCTATTATAATTTGTTATACTGCAAAGACAATTCTCAGGATTTCATTGGTAGACATGAGCCCATGTTTACGTCTCGAGACGTGAACATATGACGAATTCCCCATTACTCCAATACACAAAAACAAAATGGCGACGATAACGTTGCCGATTCGTTTTGGAAACCGCCGATTGTTTCCTTCCTATCGCTTTTCTGCGCCATGAAATAATCGTAAGTGTATTTTTTTGGCAATTTTACAGATAATAAAACATTAACATAGTGATAAAATATGTTTATTTTATTAAAAAATCCACCAAATTTAACGTCGTTAGAGCGATGATATCACGAAAGAAAACAACGTCTAGTTAGAGGCACGTTACGGGAAAATTTGCGCAATAAAAATGAAATCGTGTTTTTGGCTGTTTTTTTTCTTAAATAAGTGGTTACAACTTTGAAGTATGACAAATTCGTTATTAGGATTCTTGACAGGGAACATGGGCTCACATTCCTAACGGCTCGGGTGAATATAATTTCCAGGCAGGGAATGTAAGCCCATGTCTTCTGTCAAGAATCCTAATAACTAATAATGTTTAAAATGACGTTGACGTCGTGTTACATATGTAACTTAACGTCTATTTCTTCCTGGTGTTCCATCCGAAATTGATAAATATATATGAAAACGTTTGGTCTGTCACTTCTAGTTTTTGTTGTATAAATTGTAATACATACTGTTACGGGTAAAATGTAACAAGAACAGAAGCAAACCCAGAAAGAACTATTTTTAAAATATAGTCAACAAATTTGTTCAAATACGAAAATAAAAATATTCACTTAGAGAAAATAAATGAAATGGATCCAGTAGTTCTTTAATATCCGATATGAGAATGAAGTCCAAATAATATTGGCAAGTGTCCCTCTAATATAAACTGTCATGAGTCCCTTTAATCAAAATTGTCAAGTGTCCCTTTAATCAAAATTGTCAAGTGTCCCTTTAATCCAATTTCACTTCAAGTCGTTTCTGGTTTATTTATTCACAATAGTCCAAATAATCCACAGTTACTTTCATTGTAGATGAGCACAACATTTTTTATCCTCTCACAATATATCTTTAATTCACAGCATCCAATATTTTCACTTTATACTGAATTTGAAGTAAATTCTCAATCCAAATATTGAACCAGATATTCAGCTCTGAATACTGAATACTGAAACCAAACAACAACCACAAAAGGCTGCATTTATACTGTCATAGAATGCCATAGCACATTTAGAATATTCTAATAAGACAAACAAGTTATTTGTAAACAACCTTAACAGTCATATGATGCCTCATAGACGGCATAGAAGCTTTAGAATATTCCAATAACCTTGAATAAGTCGTATGATGTATCACATCATAAACACAGTAATGTGATGTGATGTTGAATTTAAACAATCAACATTCTATTTACTAATTATAAATAAATGGCCTTGAGTGGCTCAATTATTATTATTAAAATATTCATAGGTAACAATACGTATTAATTCTTTTGAGATTTTAATGATTTAAAGGGACACATGCTAATCTTGACGTATGTGGGAAGCTTTTAAATTATACGGCGATTTATTCATCAAGTTTCATTTTGAATTTAAAACTTGAATATAATTTACATAAGAGTCAATATAATTTTGGAATTATTTTAAGTTTTCTTCGTTATTCTAACATAGGTTTAACTATATTAGTGGTGCAATAAAATCAACATATTTGCTTTGAACTTTAACACAATTATAATCAATAATTTGCGAATATGCAACTTATGTAGAAAAACCAAAGAGTCGTCACGAGTTTAAACAATATATCAATATCCCATTAAGGACTTCATGTTTTGTGTTTTAATCTGTACAGTCTGTAAACCCGCACAACCAACCCCACAATAAACGAAAATGTTAAGGGGTATATAAATGAGCAATCTTGCTTGCCTCAGTATCGTAATGGTAACATATATGAATATCAATATTAACGTCACAATGACGGTAGGGCATGGCTATACACATAGTAACGGCAAAGAAGCGGTAGTGCATGGTTACAAACAGACCCATATGCATAGTAACGATATCGCATGTCTGTAAAAAGACACATATATACTAACTGCTTAGTAACAATACATAATGGCAATACACATACGTATATGCATAGTAACGGTGTAGTACCAATATCGCATGGCTATAAACATAAACATAGTAACGGCAAAGAAGCAGTAGTAGTGCATGGGTATAAACAGACACATATGCATAGTAACCGTACCGTACGATTGTACAGAGACATATATGCATAGTAACGATTTCGCATAGCTATAAACATAAACATAGTAACTGCAAAGAAACAATAGTGCATGGCTATAAACAGACACATATGCATATTAACTGTATCGCACCACTATACAGAGACATATATGCATAGTAACTGTATCGCACCACTATATAGAGACATCGTAACGATATCGCATGGCTATAAACATTAACATAGTAACGGTAAAGAAGTAGTAAAGTAGTAGTGCATGGCTATAAACAGACATATGCATAGTAACAGTACCGCACCACTATACAGAGACATATATGCATAGAAACGGCAAAGTAATGATTTCGCATAGCTGTAAACATAAACATAGTAACGGCAAAGAAACAATAGTGCATGGCTATACACAGCTGTATATTCATAGTAACCGTACCGTACGACTATACAGAGACATACATGCATAGTAACGGCATAGTAACGATATCGCATGGCCATAAACATTAACATAGTGACAGCAAATAAGCAGTAGTGCATTGCTATAAACAGACACATATGCATAGTAACCGTACCGCACGACTATACAGAGACATATATGCATAGTAACGGCATAGTAATGCTATCGTGTGCCTATAACAATTACACATTGTACAGAGTAACTTACAACATGGCTATATTGGTTTTGTTTTGTTTGTTTGCTTGTTTTCGTCATTTTCAACACATGTAATGTTATATATGACAGTCTATTTTTTATGGTGGAGGCAGCCCACTTTTCCTGGGTAGAACCAGTACTGTACACCTCCCGCCATCCGTAAGAATCGACACTTCCTGAGAAACAGACGCATTTGCATAATAGCATATTAACACTATGCACATGAACATAAACTTAACAAAAACACATCGATAACAAAATGAGAACAGCGTAATGTAAACGCATCGCCAACGTCATGAATGGAAACACAGGTATTCAATAAATCAGCGATAAAAGTTTATTTCTTTTTTTTTGAAAGTATATAATGTCAGAATGTCTATTAAAAGTGTTGAAAACTGGAAATAAAATGTCGCATATTTTAATATCAGGAATTGATGTGTCATCATGTGGTATTAACTAGCTGATATTGAATCCTTAAATGTCAAACACTAACTCGTCGAACAATTAATTATTATATAAAAAACAACAACAAAAAAAACACAACGTTAACATAAATGAATGAATGACACCAGCAAATATACGAGTATTTATCAAACGGACATGTTTAAGGAGATAACATCACTTTTCTAGACGTATTTCTTTTTTGCGTTAGGTATATAATTATACCTTTATATGAATGACATACAACTAAACATGATTGATGCTTCTGTTTGCAAAACCAAACTTATGTAACAATCAATCGCCCAGATAAAAAAAAATGTTTAGAAAGACAGATTGAAATAATTAGTATTATTCTTTTATGTAAAATATTCTTAAGTAACATTAAATATACATTAAAAATTGTTAATTTAATTTTACATAAGCTGCGCATACTCACCGTTTTGATTGCATGTAGGGCACTTCTGTTGTTGAACCATCGAAAGGAATAACACAACTATCATATAGAGGCGTATAATAAGCATAACAATTACCACAAACATACAAGCCACCAGTCACCCATAACAAGCATATAATGTACAAAATAGCACAGTCACACCAAGCATGCATACCATTCACAACGTAATACAACCATACATAGTTTGAATAACACTTGCAAAGTAACACAACCACACCTAGCATGCATAACACTTACAAAATAACACAACCACACTTAGCATACATAACACTCACAACGTAACCACACCTAGCATACATAACACTCACAACGTAACACAACCACACCTAGCATGCATAACACTTACAACATAACACAAACACACTTAGCATACATAACACTCACAACGTAACCACACCTAGCATACATACCACTCACAACGTAACCACACCTAGCATACAAAACACTCACAACGTAACACAACCACACCTAACATACATAACACTTACAACGTAACACAACCACACATAGCATGCAAAACACTCACAACGTAACACAACCACACATAGCATGCAAAACCCTCACAACGTAACACAACCACACATAGCATGCAAAACACTCAAAACGTAACACAACCACACATAGCATGCATAACACTTACAACGTAACACAACCACACATAGCATGCAAAACACTCAAAACGTAACACAACCATACATAGCATGCAAAACACCCACAACGTTACACAACCATACATAGCATGCATAACAGTTATAACGTTACATAACCACACCTAGCATATATAACACTCACATCGTCACACAACCATACATAGCATGTAAAACACTCACAACGTAACACAACCACACGTAGCATGCATAACACATACAACGTAACACAACTACACATAACATGTAAAACACTCACAACGTAACACAACAATACATAGCATACAAAACACCCACAACGTTTCACAACCATACGTAGCATGCATAACACTTACAACGTAACACAACTACACATAACATGTAAAACACTCACAACGTAACACCACAATACATAGCATACAAAACACCCACAACGTCACACAACCACCCCTAGCAAGAATAACACTCACAACGTAACACAACCACACATCGCATGCATAACACTCACAACGTAACACAACCATATCTAGCATGCATAACACTTACAACGTAACACAACCACACCTAGCATACATAACACTTACAACGTAACACAACCACACCTAGCATACATAACACTTACAACGTAACACAACCACACCTAGCATGCATAACACTTACAACGTAACACAACCACACCTAGCATACATAGCATAAATAATACAACCATGCCTAGCATACATAACACTCACAACGTAACACAACCACACCTAGCATACATAACACTTACAACATAACACAACCACACATATCATACGTAACAGTCACAACATAACACAACCACACATATCATGCATTACACTTAAAACGTAACACTACCACACATAGAATGCATTACACTCACAACGTAACACAACCACATCTAGCATACATAACACTGACAACGTAACACTCCCACACATAGCAAACATTACACTCACAACGTAACACAACCACACCTAAAATACATAACAATAACAACGTAAAACAACCACATCTAGCATACATAACACTTACAACGTAACACTACCACATATAGCATACATTACACTTACAACGTAACATTACCACACATAGCAAACATTACACTTACAACGTAACACAACCATACCTAACATACATAAAACTCACAACGTTACACAACCACACATATCATGCTTAACACTTACTACGTAACACAACCACACCTATCATGCATAACACTTACAACGTAACACAACCACATATAGCATACATTACACTTACAACGTAACATTACCACACATAGCAAACATTACACTTACAACGTAACACAACCACACCTAACATACATAACACTCACAACGTAACACAACCACACATATCATGCTTAACACTTACTACGAAACACAACCACACCTATCATGCATAACACTTACAACGTAACACAACCACATATAGCATACATAACACTTACAACGTAACACTACCACATATAGCATACATTACACTTACAACGTAACATTACCACAAATATCAAACATTACACTTACAACGTAACACAACCACACCTAACATACATAACACCCACAACGTAACACAACCACACCTATCATGCTTAACACTTACTACGTAACACAACCACACCTATCATGCATAACACTTACAACGTAACACAACCACATATAGCATACATTACACTTACAACGTAACATTACCACACATAGCAAACATTACACTTACAACGTAACACAACCACACCTATCATGCTTAACACTTACAACGTAACACAACCACACAAAGCATGCATACCACTTACAACGTAACACAACCATACCTAACATACATTACACTCACAAAGTAACACAACCACACCTAACATACATAACACTTACAACAAAACACAACTATACCTAGCATACATAACACTTACAACGTAACACAACCACACCTAGCATACATAACACGCACAACGTAAAACAACACACATATCATGCATAACACTCACAACGTAACACAACCATACCTAGCATACATAACATTTACAACGTAACACAACCACACCTAGCATACATAACACGCACAACCCAATACAACACTCATAGCATGCATCACACTTACAACGTAACACAACCATACCTAACATACATTACACTCACAACGTAACACAACCATACCTAGCATACATAACACTTACAACGTAACACAACCACACCTAGCATACATAACACTTACAACGTAACACAACCACACCTAGCATACATAACACTTACAACGTAACACAACCACACCTAGCATACATAACACGCGCAACGTAACACAACCACACCTAGAATACAAAACATCCACAACGTAACACAACCACACACAGCATGCATACCACTTACAACGTAACACAACCACACCTAGCATACATAACATCCACAACGCAATACAACACTCATAGCATGCATCACACTTACAAAGTAACACAACCACCCATAGCAAGAATAACACTCACAACGTAACGCAACCACACATCGCATGCATAACACTCACAACGTAACACAACCACACATCGCATGCATAACACTCACAACGTAACACAACCACACATCGCATGCATAACACTCACAACGTAACACAACCATATCTAGCATGCATAACACTTACAACGTAACACAACCACACCTAACATACATAACACTTACAACAAAACACAACCACACCCAGCATGCATAACACATATAACGTAACACGTCCACATCTAGCATGCATAACACTAACAACGTAACACAACCACACCTAGCATACATAACATCCACAACGCAATACAACACACATAGCATGCAAAACACTTACAACGTAACACAACCACACCTAACATACATAACACTTACAACGTAACAAAGCACACATAACATGCATAACACTTACAACGTACCACAACCACACATATCATGCATAACACTCACAAAGTAACACAACCACACATATCATAAACAACAGTCACAACGTAACACAACCACACATAGCATGCATAACACTCACAACGTAACACAACCACACATAACAAACATAACACTCACAACGTAACACAACCACACATAGCATACATAACAGTAAACACGTAACACAACCACACATAGCATACATAACAGTCACAACGTAACTCAACCACACATAGCATACATATCACTCACAACGTAACACAACCACACCTAGCATACATAACAGTCACAACGTAACTCAACCACACATAGCATACATAACAGTCAAAACGTAACTCAACCACACATAGCATACATAACACTCGCAACGTAACACAACCACACATAACATACATAACACTTACAACGTAACACAACCACACCTAGCATACATAACACGCACAACGTAATACAACACACATATCATGCATAGCACTTACAACGAACCACAACCACACCTAGCATGCATACCACTTACAACGTAACACAACCACACCTAGCATACATAACACTCACAACGTAACACAACCACACCTAGCATACATAACACTCACAACGTAACAAAACAACACATAACATGCATAACACTTACAACGTAACACAACCACACCTAGGATGTATACCACTTACAACATAACACAACCACCCACACCTAGAATGCATAGCACTCACAACGTCACACAACAACCCCTAGCAAAAATAACACTTACAACATAACACAACCACACCTAGCTTGCATAACATTTACAACGTAACACAACCGCACCTAGCATGCATAACATTTACAAAATAACACATCAACACATAGCATGCATAACACTCACAACGTAACACAACCACATAAAGCATGCATATCACCCACAACGTAACACAACCACACATATCATGCATACCACTTACAACTTTACACAACCACAACTAGAATGCATAACATTCAAAACGTAACACAACAACACCTAGCATACATAACACTCACAATGTAAACAACCACACCTAGAATTCATAGCACTTACAACGTAACACAACCACACCCAGCATGCATAACACTCACAACGTAATACAACCACACCTAGAACTCATAGCACTTACAACGTAACACAACCACACCTAACATACATAACACTTACAACGTAACACAACCACACCTAGCATGCATACCACTTACAACGTAACACAACCATACCTAACATACATTACACTCACAACGTAACACAACCACACCTAACATATATAACACTTACAACAAAACACAACCACACCCAGCATGCATAACACATACAACGTAGCACGTCCACATCTAGCATGCATAACACTTACACCGTAACACAACCACACCTAGCATACATAACATCGACAACGCAATACAACACTCATAGCATGCATCACACTTACAACGTAACTCAACCACACATATCATGCATAACACTCACAACGTAACACAACCATACCTAGCATACATAACACTTACAACGTAACACAACCACACCTAGCATACATAACACGCACAACGTAACACAACACACATATCATGCATAACACTCACAACGTAACACAACCATACCTAGCATACATAACACTTACAACGTAACACAACCACACCTAGCATACATAACACGCACAACGTAACACAACACACATATCATGCATAACACTCACAACGTAACACAACCACACATAGCATACATAACAGTCACAACGTAACACAACACACCTAGCATGCAAAACACCCACAAAGTAACACAACCACATATAGCATACATAACACTTACAACTTAACACAACCACACATAGCATGCATAACACTCACAACGTAACACAACCACACCTAGCATACATAACACTCACAACGTAACACAATCACACATATCATGCAAAACACTCACAACGTAACAAAACCACATATAGCATACATAACACTTACAACTTAATACAACCACACATAGCATGCATAACATTCACAACGTAACACAACCACACCTAGCATACATAATACTCACAACGTAACACAATCACACATATCATGCAAAACACTCACAACGTAACACAACCACACATAGCATACATAACACTCACAACGTTACACAACCACACATAGCATGCATAACACCCACAACATTACACAACCACACATAGTATGCATAACACCCACAATGTAGCACAACCACACCTGGCGTGCGTAACACTTACAACGTTTCACAACCACACATAGCATGCATAACACTTACAACGTAACACACACCTAGCATGCATAACACTTACAACGTTACACACACCTAGCATGCATAACACTTACAACGTTACACACACCTAGCATACATAGCACTTACAACGTAACACACACCTAGCATGCATAACACTTACAACGTAACACACACATAACATGCATAACACTTACAACGTTACACACACCTAGCATACATAACACTTACAACGTAACACACACCTAGCATGCATAACACTTACAACGTAACACACACATAACATGCATAACACCTACAACGCAACACAACCACACCTAGCATGCATAACACTTACAACGTAACACAACCACACCTAGCATACATAACATCGACAACGCAATACAACACTTATAGCATGCATCACACTTACAACGTAACACAACCACACATATCATGCATAACACTCACAACGTAACACAACCATACCTAGCATACATAACACTTACAACGTAACACAACCACACCTAGCATACATAACACGCACAACGTAAAACAACACACATATCATGCATAACACTCACAACGTAACACAACCACACATAGCATACATAACAGTCACGACGTAACACAACCACACATAGCATACATAACACCGAAAACATAACACAACCACACCTGCAATGCATACCACTTACAACGTTACACAATCACACATAGCATGCATAACTCTTACAAAGTTACACAACCACATATAGCATGCATAACACTCACAACGTAACAAAACAACACATAACATGTATACCACTTACAACGTAACACAACCACCCACACCTAGCATGCATACCACTCACAACGTCACACAACCACCCCTAGTAAGAATAACACTCACAACGTTACACAACCACACCTAGCTTGCATAACACTTACAACGTAACACAACCAGACCTAGCATGCATAACACTTACAACATAACACAACCACACCTACCATGCATAACACTTACAACGTAACACAATCATACATAGCATAAATAACACTCACAGCGTAACACAACAACACCTCGCTTGAATAACACTTACAACGTAACACAACCGCATCTAGCATGCATAACATTTACAAAATAACACAACACCTAGCATGCGTAACACTCACAACGTCACACAATCATACATTGCATAAATAACACTCGCAGCGTAACACAACCACACATAGCATGCATATCACTCACAACGTAACACAACCACACATAGCATGAATAACACTCACAAAGTTACACAACCACACATATTATGCATACATCTTACAACGTTACACAACAACACCCAGCATGCATAACACTCACAACGTAACACAACCACACCTAGAATTCATAGCACTTACAACGTAACACAACCACACCTAGCATACATAACACTCACAGCGTAACACAACCACACCTAGCATACATAACACTCACAGCGTACCACAACCACACATGGCATGCATAGCACTCACAACGTAACACAACCACACCTAGCATGAATAACAGATAAAACGCAACAGAACCGCACCTAGCATATATAGCATAACAACGTAACACAACCACACCTAGCATACATAACACTCACAACGTAGCGTAGCCACATCTAGCGTACACAACACTCACAACCTAACATAACCACACCTAGCATACATAACACTTACAACATAACACAACCACACCTAGCATACATAACAGTCACAACGTAACACAACCACACATAGCATGCATAACACTTACAGCGTAACACTACCAAACATAGCATATATAACACTTACAACGTAACACTACCACACATAGCTAGCATACATTACACTTTTAACGTAACACAACCACACTTAACATACATAATACCCACAACGTAACACAACACACATACCATGCATAACACTTGCAACCTAACTCAACCAAACATAGAATGCATAACACTCACAACGTAACACAACCACATCTAGCATACATAACACTTACAACGAAACACAATCACACCTAGCATACATAACACTCACAACGTAACACAACCACACCTAGCATACATAACACTCACAACGTAACACAACCATACATAGCATGCACAACACTCACAACGTAACACAACCACACCTAGCATACATTACACTTACAACGTAACACTACCACACCTAGCATACATAACACTCACAACGTAACACAACACACCTAGCATGCAAAACACTCAAAACGTAACACAACCACATATAGCATACATAACACTTACAACTTAACACAACCACACATAGCATGCATAACACTCACAACGTAACACAACCACACCTAGCATATATAACACTCACAACGTAACACAACCACACCTAGCATACATAACACTCACAACGTAACACAACCATACATAGCATGCACAACACTCACAACGTAACACAACCACACCTAGCATACATTACACTTACAACGTAACACTACCACACCTAGCATACATAACACTCACAACGTAACACAACACACCTAGCATGCAAAACACTCAAAACGTAACACAACCACATATAGCATACATAACACTTACAACTTAACACAACCACACATAGCATGCATAACACTCACAACGTAACACAACCACACCTAGCATATATAACACTCACAACGTAACACAATCACACATATCATGCAAAACACTCACAACGTAACACAATCACACATATCATGTATAACACCCACAACGTAACACAATCACACATATCATGCAAAACACTCACAACGTTACACAACCACACATAGTATGCATAACACCCACAACATTACACAACTACACATAGTATGCAAAACACTCACAACGTAACACAACCACACCTAGCATATATAACACTCACAACGTAACACAATCACACATATCATGCAAAACACTCACAACGTAACACAATCACACATATCATGCAAAACACTCACAACGTTACACAACCACACATAGTATGCATAACACCCACAACATTACACAACCACACATAGTATGCATAACACCCACAATGTAGGACAACCACACCTGGCGTGCGTAACACTTACAACATTTCACAACCACACATA
This sequence comes from Cyrtodaria siliqua, assembly GCA_037043455.1. Lineage (NCBI taxonomy): Eukaryota > Metazoa > Mollusca > Bivalvia > Adapedonta > Hiatellidae > Cyrtodaria > Cyrtodaria siliqua. Next base: position 90,052 of record JAWPHD010007814.1, on the reverse strand, counting down.
GCATGCATAACACTTACAACTTAACACACACCTAGCATGCATAACACTTACAACTTAATCCACACCTAGCATACATAACACTTACAACGTTACACACACCTAGCATACATAACACTTACAAAGTAACACACACCTAGCATGCATAACACTTACAACGTAACACACACACATAACATGCATAACACTTACAACGTTACACACACCTAGCATGCATAACATTTACAACGTTACACACACCTAGCATGCATAACACTTACAACGTAACACAACAACACCTAACATACATAACATCCACAGCGTAACACAAAACACATAGCATGCATAATACTTACAACGTAACACAACAACACCTAGCATGCATAACACTCACAACGTAACACAACCACACCTAGCATACATGACAATTACAACGTAACAAAACCACATATAGCATACATACTACTCATAACGTAACACAACACACATAGCATACATAACACTTATAACGTAACACAACCACACATAGCATGCATAACACTCACAACGTAACTCAACACACATAGCATACATATCACTTATAACGTAACACAACAACACATAGCATGCATAACACTTACAACGTAACACAACCACACATATCATACATAACACTTACAACGTAACAAAATCACACATAGCATACATACTACTCATAACGTAACACAACACAAATAACATACATAACACTTATAACGTAACACAACCACACATAGCACGCATAACACTCACAACGTAACACAACACACATAGCATACATAACACTTATAACGTAACACAACCACACATAGCATGCATAACACTTACAACGTAACACAACCACACGTAGCATGCATAACACTCACAACGTAACACAACCACACATAGCATGCATAACATCCACAACGTAACACAACCACATATAGCATACATAACACTTACAACGTAACACTACCACATATAGCATGCAAAACACTCACAACGTAACACAACCACAAATAGCATGCATAACACTCACAACGTAACACAACCACACATAGCATGCATAACATCCACAACGTAACACAACCACATATAGCATACATAACACTTACAACGTAACATAACCACACCTAGCACGTAACACAACCACAACTAGCATGCATAACACAACGTAACACAACCACACATATAATGCATAACACTATAAATCTCAAAGCATGTACATGTTAGTGTAAGACTCAGTGGTAGCTCGCTTGCAGCTCATGTGAGAGACCACGATTGCTATTCCCGGCATGTTTGCTTGTCGATCTTAACTTTTTTTAATCAATATTTATATTTGTCGACAACTTGTCTCTATGTTTCGTGCATATTTTTATTGTTAAGGATTTAAAGGGCCAAGAGGCAATATTTGTGAATGTCGAACTGATTGATTGATTGATTGATTGATTGATTGATTGATTGATTGATTGATTGATTGATTGATTGATTGATTGATTGATTGATGTTTTTCGTTGTGTTTTTTTGTTTATTTTTTGACAATATTTACATTTGGCGACACAATCTTTTTGCTATTTGATCATGTATATTGTTATTGTTAACGATTTAAAGGGACTAGATGCGATCTATAACTGTAAGTGTAAGTGGTGTAAATCCAAAAACAGAAGAAAATTATCATTACAGTACTTTGACGTTTGCATATGAAATGTGCATATACATTTAATTTGAGAAACATGTTACTTACATTCAGTTCAATTATTATTGATCTGGAAAACTCGACTGTTTTGTTTTTCTGTTTAGAAAACTTGTTGGTATTTTTATTGTTAAAGAAACTAACTCGCCAAACAACGGCAAAATTACACTACAAACCCGTTTATCAGTATGTAGAAACTAACGGGACTTAAAAAAACAAGATTGCCGTGTGTCCTTGTAGGTTGCGGACCACTAATTAACTTTTCATAGACGGCTGTATGAGGTGACAGTTGGTTACTGACAAACTTAAAAATACAATGTCCAAATTCTGGCTCTTATTTCCAAGCAATTTTGACAAATCATGCAAATCCATAAAATAGCCACCTTTCCCCTAAGATATAAGTCACTTGACAGGCCTCTGTTTACATTCTTATCAGTTCCGCAGTAAATAATGGCCGAAATCTCATTTGGAGTTAATTTTACCAAAGATGAAAAAAAAAGTTTTGTGCAAAATTTCATTTGTAGTTAATTTTACCAAAGATGAAAAAAAGTTTGGTGCAAAATGTTCATCTCCAATAAATCCATCCATCTTAGTTAACATGCTACACATCGAAAACTTCAATTTGCAATATTGTCATAGCCTTTTCAAATTTCCATGACCCTTCACTCCTGCTGTTGGTCCAGGAAAGGGGCGTGGACACCACAAGCAATGACAGATTACCCGGGTTATCGTAAAAACGCCTTTTCAAGCTGAGCGTTTTGTACTTCAAAATATCAGAGATATGTAATATTGAAAATGTGCAATTAAAGACAAGACACATTAACTGTCTAACTGTAAATTGCTTTTTCCCCCTAATTTACTTAAAATAATTCTCACAACCATCACTATCGTGACGTCATCATGTCGCGATTTTTTTTATTGGATCCAGTATATGGTTGGGAAAATGTATACAATTAGTTTTGCTTTAGACATGGTTAATCTCAAAACTGCGTGTATGTATGAATACCGCCTCTTCAACAAACTCCGCGGCCGAGGGGTTAACGACGTTGCGGGTTCGAATCCTACTGTGAGCTCGACTTGTAAGTGAGAAAGTGTCGGTTCTTACGGATGGCGGGAGGTACAGTATTGGTTCTACCACTGTAGAACATCTACCCCGCCCCCACCCCACACACACCCTCCTCCCTCACTGACCAGTGGGGTCGGTCTGCCTCCACCACAAAAAAAATCGACCGTCATATATAACCTTATATGTGTTGAAAATTATGTAAAGCACTATAAAAATAAACAAACTATAAGTCCTGAATATTCATCTTGTCGCGCGTTTGCTCGGGCGTCTTCTACTGTTGAATACAACAGTAAAGAATACAGAATACTTCCCAAATATGTTTCTTTGAACGTCGGTATTGGTAATGCCAAACATTAGCATATGTCGACATGTGTCATAGGTATGTCATATGTATGATTTATCGCACAGAATGACTTCGATTTTTATTATATTCTGGGAGTATAATAAAGCCGTGGCCTGTATACACTACTGAGATACTTTAAAGTAGTTATCCCGCGACAACAGCCACATTTTACAACATATGTGGTCCCGTTCTGAACCTACTTATGACGTGGTATATTGTATAACTTACATATTTTGAGAATTCAAACTCTTTAGACACAATATAAACGGCCAGACCAAACTTCAAATCTAAAGCGTCGAATTAATGGTTACCATCTCAATTTATTTTAAGCATATTCAATCATGGGTATTTTAAAAACCCGTTAATAAACCTATACTTTTAATCGGCATATTATTATATGACCTGAACACCTGGATTGAGTTTTGATAAACGGTTTTGTAGAGGTTTTTTTCCCATTATTTTGGCGGTTAGTTTTAATAAAGAAGGAACATCAGCTTTTCGTGTGTTTCTAGATGTCGGACTTAATATAGACAACTAGTGATATTGCCTATTCTTACGGGCCTAAACATGAAACATTAGCTAAACAATGACCCCTAATCGGATTTTTACATGTAATGTGACAAATAGAATCTTACATTCATCATAAAATATTTCTGAATAAATTAAATTCGTTGGCAAAATAAATATGATGTTCGGCAAGTCTTCAGGTCATAACATGTTTGCCAACTCGTTATCAATTTCAATACTAAATAATATAAAAGCACCCATTTAAGATCCTCTGTTAAGATGATAGATGTGTTATCGAATCAGCATATAGATATACAGCTGGGTATAAAATTCGTGCATCGTCTTGATCATCAACGACGCTTGATTGTAAATAGAAACGTCTTGACCGTTTGTGCAGAAACAAACTTGAAACCGGAAGCACGTGACCGTATTTCTTTTTTATTAAAGTATTTCTGACCATCTGCATTTAGTTCGTCGATATAATGATGAAGTTTCCCTCTTTGTTTATTTATACATTTATTGTCTTCCAATCTTTCTGTATATCTTGGATAGCAAGTGTTACTGTCTCAGCCAATCAGAAACGATACCAGAATCTCGGCAAAAGTCAAACTTTGTTTAGGAGATCTGTTCTAGACGTTTGTCTTGAAAACAACCAAGCGTCGCAGATGATCTAGACTAATCCGTGTCATTTCTTCAAAGCAAACATGTTTTGTAATAGGTATCAAATATATATAAACTTTCTTGATCACGTATTAATGTTATTAGTATAATACTGAGGTTCTGTTAATTAGAAATGTGCCCATGGCATCCCAGGCAAATTAAGGTGCTAATTTTCTTCATCACTTGCTGTAACAAACGCATGAAGGAAAATTTCTAAAGAAAACAATCTTTTAGCTATGTTTTAGATGTTGAATATATTCTATTACCCAATAAAAATTAGCGATCAATCAACACACGGGTTATATTCAGTCAATATCAGAAAGGTTATCCCGTATCAAATTGCTGGAAGCGTAGGTAACTGTGGGGACAGTTTTGATGGCGTTCTATCTAGAAGAATACATGAGAATAACACAGTGAATTAAATTCGGTTTAACTGCGCACCACCATAAACATGTTATATGGCGCCAACAGGAATGAACATTCCAGGATCACTCAATATTCAATTCGAAATAGAAATATGCACAATGGGTATACAACCTTCATGCCTGCAGAACTGCAGAGTTGATACAAATTCCAATGTAGACACTTCATTTTTTTCGCTGGAGCCACGATAATTATTTAAAATATAACGATGGTGAAAGCATGACATACATTACAAAATGAGCATGAACTCGGAGTAGGGATAGGGCGCCCTTTTTCACCATTTTGCAAATTTAATAATAAAAGAACACATTGCCGGGCACGATAAATGCTGAACAAAATAAGTTTAGCACGATTTTTAGAGACATAGATCAAACATATGGACACTGATATATTTTAGAAATGCTAAGCAATGCTGTGATTTTCATAAAATTTTGTTATTTTATTCTTTTCTAAGCAAAGTTATCTCCAGTCTAATAAAAACTATATATATATTTCGTTTTACAAACGTTTTGCTTTGAACAAATTTAATGTTTGGCATTGACAAGAATTGCCCAGTCTGTAAAAACGGCTAAAATGTTTTCGCAAAACATTGTTATTTTTATTAAACACACACGTTCCATATTTCGTAAATTTAAAATTACCTCCATTTTTATTAAAATGAGAACTATTTTCATATTTATCTATACACGTATATTCCTTATATATATGACCTTGTTGCATTAATAATTGTAATTTATTAAAGTATTTCTGACCATCCGCATTTAGTTCGTCGATATAAAGATGAAGTTTCCCACTTTGTTCATATATAAATTGATTGTCTTTCTGCCTTTCTGTATATCTTGGATAGCAGGTGTTCCTGTCTAAGTCAATCAGAAACGAAATACACGTATAATAAATAATATTTTCCTGTATTATGGACAAAGCAAGTTGAAATATTGACCTAAAAATATTTAACCAAAAATATAAACTTAGCTGGATTTCAGCTATAAATGTTCGTAGTGGCATTGGTTACTGTAATAGAAAGGGGAAGTAACCACTGCGGGGAGTTTGTGTCGTGATATGACTAAGATTTTTTTTTCGAAAATATGTATGTGGTTTTGCGTCAGGGTTTAACATGGGCACGCACGCACGCACATACACACACACACAGACAGACAGACAGGTACACACAGACGGACACACACACACACACACACACACACAAAAAAAATCGCCATATTCCGGTTGAATGATTTTTGGCAGAGTTATGGCCTTTTAAGGTTTTTGATGCACTAACATTTTCCGGGCTAATTCTCCTGAACTCCTGGCTGGATTTCAGTTGAACTTGACAAGGATGATCAGTATCAAGCCGAGTTTGCATATCATCGCCATATTGATTGATTTTTGGCAGAGTTATGGCCCTTTAAAGGTTTTAATAGACGAACTTTGTCCAGATTAGTCTCTTCTGAACTCCTTGCAGGATTTCAGCGAATCCTGGTGGGGATGATCAGTACCAAGCCTAGTTGCACCTATCATTGCCGTGTTCTGGTTGAATGAATTTTGGCAGAGTTATGACTCCTTAAATGTTTTAATACACTAACTTCGTACAGACTAGTTCTCCTGAACGTCTGGCTGGATTTCAACAAATCTTGGCAGGGATGATCAGTACCAAGCCTAGTTGAGTATGCCATCGCCATGTTCCGGTTGAATGATATTATACATACACATTATGTTAACCCAGTAGAGCGTCCACAGGCCCTCTTGGGCCTCTTGTTTGTTGTTGCTGAAACTGTATGTTATTTATATTTGGAAATGCAGTGCATCATGGTTTTGACAGTGCTTGCTATACCTTTCCGAAGTGAAAGTAGACATGGCATAATTGTAGACATGGCATAGTAGTAGACGTGGCATAGTAGTAGACATGGTATAGTAGTAGACATGGCATAGTAGTAGGCATGCATAGTAGTAGACGTGGCATAGTAGTAGACATGGTATAGTAGTAGACATGGCATAGTAGTAGGCATGCATAGTAGTAGACGTGGTATAGTAGTAGACATGGCATAGTAGTAGACATGGCATAGTAGTAGACATGCATAGTAGTAGACGTGGCATGGCATAGTAGTAGACATGGCATAGTAGTAGATATGGTATAGTAGTAGACATGGCATAGTAGTAGACATGGCATAGTAGTAGACATGGCATGGCATAGTAGTAGACATGGCATAGTAGTAGACATGGCATAGTAGTAGATATGGTATAGTAGTAGACATGGCATAGTAGTAGACATGGCATAGTAGTAGACATGGTATAGTAGTAGACATGGCATAGTAGTAGACATGGCATAGTAGTAGACATGGCATAGTAGTAGACATGGCATGGCATAGTAGTAGACATGGCATAGTAGTAGACATGGCATAGTAGTAGACATGGCATAGTAGTAGACATGGTATAGTAGTATACATGGCATAGTAGTAGACATGGCATAGTAGTAGACATGGCATGGCATAGTAGTAGACATGGCATAGTAGTAGACATGGCATAGTAGTAGATATGGTATAGTAGTAGACATGGCATAGTAGTAAACGTGGCATAGTAGTAGACATGGCATAGTAGTAGATATGGTATAGTAGTAGACATGGCATAGTAGTAAACGTGGCATAGTAGTAGACATGGTATAGTAGTAGACATGGCATAGTAGTAGGCATGCATAGTAGTAGACGTGGCATAGTAGTAGACGTGGTATAGTAGTATACATGGCATAGTAGTAGACATGGCATAGTAGTAGACATGACATGGCATAGTAGTAGACATGGCATAGTAGTAGACATGGCATAGTAGTAGACATGGCATGGCATAGTAGTAGACATGGCATAGTAGTAGACATGGCATAGTAGTAGATATGGTATAGTAGTACACATGGCATAGTAGTAGACATGGCATAGTAGTAGACATGGAGAGCATACATTGGACGAAAACATGAAACATAATTATATAAAGGAAAGCGGACACATTTCACAATCAACTTTTAAGTTTGAAGTCTGATAGATTGCACGCGTCTATAGGTGAGCTATAATTCCGCAATAAGGCCAAACAAAAGAATATGTGCGTTTAGGTAGGGCTCTATATTTCAATTTACATCCCAGGTTTAGGGTAACATGCAAGAAAAAAGTAGGTAGTGTAGGTACGGATTTATTTTCATATATATGTTATATATATATAGAGGAACATAGCATGTTATACCCAAAACAGCCTTGATTCTTTCTTTTTTTGGCAAATTGGAAAAAATGGCTAGGTTTCTCTAGAAAAAATAGGTAGAGTCGGGTTACCCTAAACACATATAATATGTGCAGGGCCTAAATTGAATGCTCATGCAAAATTAATTAGAATTGAACAAAGCAGGTTTTGTTCACCAACACCCACCCACCAAATATAGTACTAACATGGTTCAAATTGTCAAAGCGAAACTTCAACGTTTATGAATTTCCTGTTCAAATGAATTCTGATTTTTTTTTATCAATTTGCATTGTCGAAACTTAAAGTCTGATGAACCGAAACGTTAAGAAGTCGGTGTTGTTAATTGTTTTAATTAGCATTAAGTATTATATTGGCCAAGTTTCACAGTGAAAACTATTGACGCATCCATTGCGTAGTTATTGCTTTTGATAAAAACAGCAACACTTATTTCATCTTGATAACTCTCAGATTTTTATTTATTATACAAACAATTGTTTGCATTCCTATCAGTTCACAGGCCTACAGTCATGTTTATTTACTTATCGGCAGCTTGTTTACGCTTGCATAAAACCTTGCTTGTTCATCTCTTTAGTTGTTTGTTTCTGTGCGTGTTTGTGGTTGACTGTATTCCTTCAATGCTACATTTCCTGTTCGACTTTTATATCTACTTCTACTGTTTTAGGCAAGGAAAGTGCCTTACTTCACAGTGGTCTTTAACTGTAAAGAACGGAGGTTTATATGTAGAAAAATAAAGTTAACTTGTGGTATGATGTATAGCATCAATTAATTTATTATTAAAAAAATATAGTTTTAATACAGTAGGTTTTATTCGAATATCAAAGCAAGTACTACAGGTAAAATGCTACGAGTTGCTTATTTATTACATTCAAACTGGTACGCTTTATGGTTACACCATAGCCTTTCACACAATACTGAAGACAGGATAATAGCGAGGTTGTGTACACTTTTCATTTTCATTGTATAGTTTTCTCTTTGGTTTTGATGCAATGCTGATCTACGCTGCGTATGGGTGCAATGGAACGATCGGCACTCTGGAACTCTGTGGGTGCGCTGAACACACAGTTGATAGTTGGAACTACCAGTTAGAGTAGTTCCTCTGACTGTGCAACACTAGCATTGTTAACAAGAGCATGAAGAATTGCAGGGATATCCATAGTACCCCCACCGGCCCAGACAAGCATTTTCCAGACATTCCCTATGATGAAGGTCAAAGATCAAGGGCAAGGTCACAATTACCTTATTTTGATACGCGACACACCGATATCCCAAGATGTATTCACATACCAAGTTTGGTATATCTAAGTGTTATAGTATTGAAAATACGGTCCGGACAAACATTTTCTATGACAGAGGTCACAGGTCAAGGTCAAGGTCACAGTGATCTTATTTTGGTACGCGGCACACCGCTATCCCAAGATGTATTCACATACCAAGTTTGGTATCTCTAAGTGTTATAGTGTTGAAAATACGGTCCTGGCAAGCATTTTCTATGACAGAGGTGACAGGTCAAGGTCACAATGACCTTATTTTGGTACGCGACACACCATTATCCCAAGATGTATCCACATACTAAGTTTGGTATCTGGAAGTCTTATAGTATTGAACATATGGCCCGGACAAGCATTCGGAAGGACGGACGGAAGGACGGACGGAAGGACAAGGTGACACGGGACCGGTGCTGGGACTAACAAGCATATGAACACGTAAAAGAAAGGCGAATATGTCGAGCAGCATGGGTAAGACACATAACAACCTCGAATATGTATCATTTAACTAACTCGAGACTACGTTTTCCGTTAGATTAAAAAGTCTTTGTTTCATAGCGAGGTTGTGTAAACATAAAATCCATTTAAAGCTACTATTGATGTATATAAGGCTAGTGGGCGTGTACTAAACGTAAGACATGGTTTACTACCAAATTCAAGCTAATGAAACATGGCTGGAAAACGTGTGTGAAATTCTAAGGATAATAGTCCCTCCGCCCTGATAGCCACGAAAAAACTCGTATATAAGAAAGTTTTATAGCGAACATTTTCTGTACCTCCGTTCGACAAAGCAACATCAAAAGTCCACATTCATTCACTGAAAAAAAGTTTAGCCTATGCGAGATTCGAACCAATGACTTTCGGATTGACAATTCATATGTTTTAACAATGGGCTTTAAAATCAGTTGATATATAGGGCTGTTTTTATGGATTTATTGTTAGCCTTCTAGACGTTATCCTTTGTTAATTTTACGTGTGTGATCCAGTGCGTTTCTAAATAAATATGTACACACAAAAAAGCTCCAGAAAATATAGGTTATATATTCCAGCATTAGAAAAGTTTTCGACGAAACTATACTGTGTATGTTTTATTGCAATGCCATTGAGAAGTCCAATATCAAACGAATACATAGTTAAAATGAAAAGTAGATAATCAGTTGAATCTATGGCCTCATGGTAAGGTATACGAACTGTCAATCGGAGGTCTCGAGTTCGAATCGCTTGTTGAGCGAACTATTTTTCAATGATTAGGACACTGATGTTTTTTTTATCATGCAGATATGCACTTTTCTGCCTAATAAAAGGGTAACCTAATACATGTTGCTTTATAAGGCACTGCTCAATAAAGCAAATCAATGCGGAATCCATCGGCGTTTATTGTACGAAACGTTATCTGACGTCATGCACGTAACGTAGAATGACGTCATAAAACAAACTAAAAACAACAACATGGAGGCGTCCTCGATAAGCGTAACATTCTGAGAAATAGGTAATACTAGTAATTCATACAGAAACTGTGGATAATCTACATGATAAATAGAATATTATGGCAGTGCTTTTACTGTCAAGTTTATTAGGCTGGTTACGAAAACGTTTTCTAAGCCTCGCCTAATAAACTTGATAGTAAAATAATATATCGATGTTACTGTTAGCGAATGACAAATTAAAATGTTGTCCTGGTATACGTAATTAAAATGATGTCCTGGTATACGTATACGTTTATTCCCTAATGTACGACTTTACGGCTATGTTTCACAAGCTTGAATTTGGTAGTAACCCAACCTTTAACCCCACCCCACCCCCACAGATATTTACATATCTTGTAACTCAACATTACACGTGCTGTCTGAAATGGTTAAATACTATTTCCCAACGGAAAGTATGTTTATTTAATTACATGCTCACCGCAGGTGTGTATATAAATTGAGGCCGGAGTATAGCTGTTATAGCTGTTTTCAGTCCAGACTCTATTGTACCAATATATGTTTGATGTCATGTTGGTTAAAAGGCAGAGGGACTATAATCCTTTGAACACAGACGTTTTTTTCCCGTTTTTCTTTTATAAACAAATTTTGTACGTTGCATGTATGAAGAAAAACAAATTAGCTGTACTAAATACACAACTTTCTGTTATAATTCATTAAGTTTTTTTTAGAACACAAAGGAACCGCCAAAAAACACAGCAAATGAAATCCTGCTCTTTTTTTTGATATGCTTACAAACAGTTTTTTTGGGGAGTGTCATCATCTGATACAAAATTGTATAACGCCATTTTCTCAGCAATTTTATATCTGAATATTCATACAAATTCTCTCCCACAATTACAATAGGTCAGAAAAAGACCCTTAAATGTACAGGCCGTTACTAGATTCCCTTATATGGCAGTCACGAGTAATCGCAACAGGCTATGGTGCGTGCACAATTTACGATATTACCTTATTTGGAAATTATAGTAAAAGTTCCGTAGTTTTTGTATGCGGATGTAACTTCAAATTGAAGACCTCATATATTAAACGATTGTACTCTCCGTGATTAGAAACTGATTAATTTTGAATTTTAAAAACAGTTATGCCATTTTTACATACCTTAGAAGACAACACATGTCAACGATGTGATTAATTGATGCTTCTTTACGTGGGTGGATCAATTTTTAGTTGTAAATCATTGTTTGAATTAATTAACTGCTTGCTATACGGAGACAACTATTCCCAAACATACGGATCGCGTAAGACGTTATCACTGTCTGTCATTAAGACGTCAATAAATAAATGAGAGACATAAGACAAGTTCATGTTCCCCGAATAGAACTATAACTGTAACCAACAATACGAGGAACTGATGCTGGATCACCCATAATATCCAGTGTTTTTTCCGGGTTGCAGTCTGTATGCTTCTTGCGTCCAGCGTTCCGTCTTATTGTTTTGTAGTTGTACAAAGTCTCATGCAAGTTCAAAGTTATGGTCCAGTCAAGAAAGGTTGACTGTCGATTTTTTTTGTGGTGTTGGCAGACCACCCACTTTTCCTGGCTGATCCAGTACCTGTACACCTCCCGCCATCCGTAATAATCAAAACTTCCTCACTGAAAAGTCGAGCTCCCAGTGGGATTCGAACCCGCAGCGGTGAGAGGCGAGAAGGTTTACAACGCAACGTCGTTAACCATCGGCCACGGAGACGCGTGGGGATAAGACAGGTGTGTCGGACAAAAGGACGAATGGACGAACAAATTTACAATCAAATGCTCCGCCATACCTTCCGGGGAGTTTAAAACGATAGTATACTCGTTATGTTTAGATAAAGTGTGTTGCATTATCGAACTTTTTAAGAACCAAAACTTAAATTATTTTCTTTTCATTCTTCCTTATCTCAACATACATGCATTATAAGTTAAGAGATAATATACGTGCAGGAATGGAACACACGTCTGTATTAATACACACACAGTAGTCCTTAACTGAACACTTTGAACTATGTTTGGGCATATAATATTAAAATATATTAATATAATATATTCAGGACTGTCTGAACTAGACTTGTGTTGGTGCATATATCAGACATCGAGACTGGTAGACTACAAAAGAAAAAAAGAAAACGTAAAGTATATAACCTCTATCAAGATGAATATCACGTTTTATTCAAATGCATGCGCAATCTGTATACTGGTACAGAAAGTAACATTATTTTATCAACAGATGTAGCAAGCGGTATTTATGAACGTACACGTTACACATATCCCTTGTCCTGTGCCATGTAGATTCTACTCGGGACAAGTTAATTGTCCCAGGTGACCTGTCCTACGGACAACTAAATTTTATAAAAAGAAATATAGGCAAACGTTTAAAAATTGTAACAAAGAAGTGACCAAACACATGTTGAATTTGCTGGAATCAAAGAACAATTATTTGATAGATGTTGTTCATCCAAGAAAATTGAGCGCAATCATGATAAGTTAAGGCAACTTATTCTAACTGAAGTTCAAAAAGTGTATTAACAATGATGTTAAAACCTATTTAGATGAGCAAAATACTGAAACATTGGATGATGCCGCACGTTTGGTTGATGATTATTCGCTAACTCACAAGGTTTCTTTTGTTGAAAAATCAAGCCCTCAGCAGCATTCTTCATTTAAGAAACTCTCTCACTCATACGGCAGTACTTTTAAATCTCAGTCTGGTACATTAAGTACTAGTATTTCTAAACATCAAGCATCTAGTGAGAATACTGATCAAAAATCCTTATCTTAAATTACTTGCAATTATTGCAAAAGGAAAGGTCACCTCATTTATGAGTGCTTTACTTTGAAAAAGAAGCAACAACAAAAACAGGGTATAAAACTTCCTGGTCTCACTTCTTTAAGGGCAAAACGGTAGTCTTGTGTTGCAAACAATGCAATTTTTGAGGTCAAGAAATCCCAATCTGATTCTGGAGACTTATGAACCATTTATGTCTGAAGGTTCTACATCACTTATTGGTGATTCAACCAAACAAATCCCTATTAAAATATAGCATGACACAGGAACTTATCAGTCTGTTATATTATCAGATACGCTATCGTTTTCTGAAAAGACTTATTCTGGTACTAATATACTTATTGATGGGGTAGAGTGCGGTTATGTGTCTGTCCCGCTCCATAATATGTATCTGCCATCAGATTTGGTTACTGGACCTGTGTCTGTGGGAATAAGATCCTCTTTGCCATTTGAAGGTGTACATAGGACAATGACTAGGCATAAACCTAGCTAGCTGGAGATAAGACCGTGGTGAATCCATTTATATCTGACAAGCCTTCTTTGGATCAATCCCCTGTTCCTGTTGAACAGGAAATACCTGATTTGTATCCGGCTTGTGCAGTTACTCGAGCTATGACAAAAAGAGCCATTGGGAATGATCTTTCTTCTGACATTAACTAGGCTGATACTTTTATGTATCTCAGACGGACTACAGTGAAAATAACATTCACTTACCAGATCATTCTCCTTCTATTAATTTGAATGACAAAGATCATTACAAACTACCGAGATCCCAATTTATAAGTAAACAGCATAGCGATCCTGAGATTTCTAGTTTATTTGTTAGGGCCGTTAGTGAAGAAGAAGCTTCACAAGTCCCAGATTGTTATTTTACTAAAATGGGACCCTGATGAGATAATGGCGACCACCTGATGTCCCCGCTGATGATGAATGGACAGTCAATTACCAAAGTGTGGTTCCTAATTCATAACGTCAGGAAATTCTCAGTTTGGCCCATGAAACTCCTATGTGTGGTCACTTAGGCGTCAATAAGACATAACACAAGACTTTGTATCCTTTTTATTGGCCAAATCTCAAAAAGAATGTTTCACAATACTGTAGGTCTTGTCATACATGTCAAATGGTAGGAAAGCCCAAACAGAAGATTCCCAAAGTCCATATTCAACCTATTTCTGCATTTGATGAACCTTTCAGTAAATTAATCGTGGACTGTTTTGGCCCCTTGGCCCCTTGCCTAAGACCAAGTCTGGTTATCAATATCAGTATCTGTTGACGATTATGTGTGCGTCAACAAGATTTCCTGAAGCTTTTCCACTTAGGAATATTAAGACAACGTCTCTTGTGAAGACTCTAGTCAAGTTTTTTCACATTAGTTGGCCTTCCAAAATATGTCCAGTCTGATCAAGGATCAAATTTCATGTCTGGTATATTTCAACAGGACATGCATGAGTTAGACATTCAACATTTTAAGTCTTCAGCTTATCATCTGGAGAGTCAATGTGCTCTAGAAAGATTTCACCTCCCTTAGCCGAATCTAATTGGGGAGGGCCGAATCTTACGTTGGTATAACTTGTGGCCCAACCCTTTTGCTGTATTATGTAAAAAGCAATAAAATATGTTTAAAGTAAAGTAAAGTAAAGATTTCACCAGACACTGAAAAACATGATTAGATCATATTGTTTTGACACCAACAAAGACTGGGATGAAGGTATCCACTTGTTGTTTTTCGCCGTTAGAGAGTCTGTTCAAGAATCTTTGGGTTTCAGCCCATTTGAACTAGCTTTTGGTTACACCGTTCATGGACCACTTAAGTTACTTAAAGAGAAAATTCTCTCAGAAGAAGACTCTTCTACAGTATGTGTCTGATGATGTTAGACACAAACTGTCAAACGGTTGTGAGGTAGCTCAGACTAATCTCAAATTATCTCAATCAAAAATTAAAACAATCAAATGTCAAATGTATAATTTGACTGCTCAAGAAAGAAATTTCTAACCTGGTGATAAAGTTCTTGCTTTATTACCTATTCCTGGAATTCTTTACAAGCTAGGTATCACGGTCCTTATGCAGTAGAGAAAAGGATCAGTGATTTAAATTATATTACCAATACCCCTGGAGGGCGAAAGCAACGTCAACTTGTCATATCAATATGTTAAAAAAATACATTGACAGAGATAGCCTTTCTTCACAGTTAGTTAATGTAGTTTGCTCTGTCCCACTTGCAAATTCCAGAGACGGATTACAGAATGAGAATGAACAGTTTGACAAAAGTGATCCTGGTTTAGCGAAATAACAAAACAGTGACATTTTGAAAAATCTTGACGAGAAACTGTCACATCTAGAACCATCGCAGACATATGAGCTGAAACAATTAATACATGAATATGAGCTCTTATTTTCTGATGTTCCAACAAGAACTGACAAAATTTATCATAAATGTCGGTGCTTCTCCAATAAAACAGCATCCATATTTAATGAATCCTTCTAAATAACAGTATCTCAAAGAAGAAATTAAATACTTATTGGACAATGATTTCATTGAACCAAGTAAAAGTGACTGGAGGTCGCCATGTATTCTTGCTTCAGAACCGGATAATACATACCGGATGTGTACTGACTATAGAAATGTCAACAGTGTCACAAAAACTAATTCATTTCCAATTCCACGTATGTCAAAATGTATTGACACAATTGGAAATGCAAAATACGTTACAAAATTTGATCTTTTGCAAGGATTTTGGCAGGTTCCTTTCACAGAAAGAGCAAAAGAAGTTTCAAACCGGAGATAACATATTGACGAGACGTTGAAACATCCATCCAAATCTCCGGTTTGGATGGATGTAACTCAAGATGGACTATTTCAATATAAAGTTATGCCATTTGGAATGAAAAATTCTCCAGCAACGTGTCAACGTCTCGCCAACATGTTAATCTCCGGTTTGAATGGATGCGACGAGTACATCGATGATGCTATCATTTACAACAACACACGGGAAGACATTTACAGACTATTAGAAGTTTCTTCGATCGTCTTACTGATGCGAATTTAATCGTCAACTTCAACTCAACAAAAGTGAATTTTGTCGCGCAATTGTCACGTTTTTAGGACATGAAGTGGGACAGGGTCAGGTTAAACCTATTAAAGCTAAGGTCAAAGCTATTTCTGAATTTTCTGTACCGACTTGTAAAAAGCAATTGATGCGTTTTCTTGGTATGGCTGGTTATTATAGAAAATGTTGTCATAACTTTTCCGTCATTGCTGAACCTTTGATAAATTTATTGAGTAAACGAAATAAATTTGTTTGGACTGAAAAATGCCAAAATTAAAAGCCACATTGATGACTGCACCAGTGCTTTCAGCACCATTGAATTTCAATTTAAATAAACAGTTGATGCTAGTGGCATTGGTACTGGTGCAGTACTTCTGCAAGAAGACAACAATAGTGTTGATCATCCAGTTTGTTACTTTTCGAAAAAGTTCAACAAGCATCAGAAAAAATATTCAACTATTGAAAAAGAGTGTCTTTCACTCATTTTGACATAGCAACATTTTGAAGTGTATTTAACTTCATCTATTTTAGCAATAGTTGTCTTCAGTGATCACAATCCACTCAAATTCATAAATAAAATGAAAAACAAAAATCAAAGATTGATTGGTGGAGTCTGATGTTGCAAGAGTACGATATTGAGATAAAACATGTCATAGGGAAAGATAATTTAATTGGAGATTGCCTATCGCATGTTTAGAATACTTGTGTATATTTAAACAAGTGTAATTTAATATATATGGTAACACTTGTTGATTTTGAAAAGAAATAACATGTGAAATAATACTAGTATATGTTTTGACATAGGTGTTGAAATTTAAATATTATTACATTATTACATTACTTATTACATGACATTCAAAAGAATGCTTTATTACATAAATCATTCTTTTTCTTTAAGGGGGAAGGTGTTACATATATCTAAATGTTTACATATATTCTGGCATGTGTCTCGGTGTTGCATTGCATGATTAGGCCTTGAAGAAAGTTAAAAATAGTATAGATGTAAACATGTTTACAATGTATGCAAATTATTTATGCAAATTCAGTTATGATGATGTGGACTGTACTCACTGGACGATTTTAATGGGGGAAAGCCTTCAGGAACAGTCTATGGCAGTATATAAACAAACTCTAGGAGCAGCTCAAGAGATCAATTTCAGTGTTCTTCATTAAAGTTAATTTAGATTTGGATGCTTTTAGAAAATATAATTGTGAGAGGATTTAATACATATTGTGCGCATTCATAATAACAGTGAAATTGGATATTTGGACAAAACCGGAAATATTGGAAAGTAATTAAGAATAAAAGGACAATTAACATTTGAATTAAAGAGACACTTACTGTTTTGGATTAAAGAGACACTTGCTAATGTGAATTAAAGGAACATTGGATAATCTTATTTGGACTTTATTCAAAATTTGGATATTAATGAAAAACTGGATTTGTATATTCTGTAAGTGAATATTTTATGGAAATACATTTGTTTAATTATATTTTTGTGTTGCTAGTTTTGCTTTCTTTCTTGTTAAATTTTACTTTTAACACATTTATGTCAATCTGTAAGCTGGCACTAATCCTTATACACATATCAAACTTTTCGAGTTTATCTAAAACATGTCAAATGACAAAATTCAACATAACTGTCGTCATCATTTGTGTGGACGTCACGTCCTCCGTAAAACAATATATGTGACACGTTACGGGGAAAATCGATTTTATGAAGGAAGGCATAGTGTTTTGTTTTTTGCCTGTTATACTCTAGTTAAAATTTTAAAACTCTGGTTTTCATAACTTGACAAGTTCTTTATTTGGATTCTCTATTTTGGTAGTACACACCCCTCGCGGAACAATAATTGTAAAATATAACTTCCAAGGAACTGAATTATATTTCGCTCTCAATAGGCTATTGGTTGGTGCACTTGTTTCTGCCAAAAGGTTTTCAGTATTAACATGATCAATTTAAACAACAGGTACATAAATTGTATACCATTAAACTGGAATTTTTAGTGGTAAATAAATTACCTAAGTTTTGAAAATCGGTTGAGAAATACATATTTTACAGCCAACAGTTTATAGCAGAAAACTAAGAAATCTCAAATCTCAATCAGCTTTAATATTTTAATATAAACGTAAAAGAGCATCTTAATTTACATTTGGATAAAAAAATTAAAAAATCAAATTGTTGCTACAGCATAATATTTGCTTTGAAAAAGTCCTATTAAAACGACTATCCGTTTCATTAGTATTTGAGAATATGTTTTGCTGTACATTTATACATTTTGTTTCTATTAAACTGGCTTTTATTGTGAATTCTTCCGTAATTCCCTACAAAAATATACTAGTCAAGCGTCCTAAGTACCCACCTAAGAATATCAATAATATTCTCATTGTTTTGTGTATTTCGCGCTTGGCTAGAGATACGGAAAAAAAACGAACTCTGATTGCATGGACATGTTTTAAAGCTTTCAAGTCGATGTAGTTTCTTAGAAATAAATTAAAACACATATACAACTGGGTATATAGGACGTTGTTGAGTACTTCGAATTAGTGCATTAGATGTTCCTAATTCTAAAATATGCCATCATTATTTTGACATCATGTTTTAATAGCATTACCACTACAAATGCGTTTGCAAAATAATTTTTAAAAATATTTAATGTTAACGCTGATTTACAGTTACTCAAACGATAGGTAATTAAGGATTATTTATATTTCATTTCCTTACAGACGGAAATCTACAACAAATGGGTCAATTGTTTATGTTTTTTTTAATATTATTGTGACGCCACCTTTTCTGGTGATTTTTTAAGTGGAAAGAAATCATTAATATGTGACACTTTACCATTTGAGTCTATGGGGAAAATAATTAGTGGTATAATACCTGAATCGTTGGCGTGGTACTAAAAGAAATCGGAGAGCAATGGAGGTCAAGTTGCGACTATCTCGAGTAACAGAGCTAGATCGAGGAGTTTATATCCCTATTTTTAGATATCATTTATGAAGTATCCAGTTCGTAATGACAAAAATGGCATTTGCCCTTTGTACGATTTGTTTTAATATAACAAAAAAATGCATGTTTTTTTATTGAAATATCTCCCATCTGTTTCAGAAACGGATTGGTTAAATTGGAAACTAGAACTATCAATGAAAGCGATGAATACCCCAGTTGTTATATAGCCATTGAGAATGGGGATAATCAAGAATAATAAATGTGTAACATGTTTAATGTAATCAACACATTCTAAGTGAAATTCCATTATACTGTAAAAAAAAAAAAAAAAAAAAAAGGGTGCTGATTTGAAAACATTTGATGCAGAGACATATCATATCATCACATGTGAACTGTTTGGGTCTTGAAACACATCGAAGCCGCGGGCCTGCGGCCCTTGTCATCGACGAACTTCAAGTCCCGCCCACCAGGTATTGATTTGGGACAATATAAACCCGCTGGAAATATTTTATTTCTTATTTATATGGTGCAAGAAACCTCACTCTTACCCTATTGTCAACCCAATACAACAGGACAGTGTAAACAAGAGCATCAAGAATTGCAGGGCAATCCATAGTCCCCCACCGGCACAGACAAACATTTTCCAGACATTTTCTATGATGGAGGTCAAAGATCAAGGTCAAGGTCACAGTTACCTTATTTTGATACGCGACACACCGCTATCCCAAGTTGTATTCACATACCAAGTTTGTCGTCTCTAAGTGTTATAGTATTGAAAATACGGTCCGAACAAGCATTTTCTATGACAGAGGTCACAGTTCAAGGTCAAGGTCACAGTGACCTTTGTTTGGTACACGACACACCGCTATCCCAAGATGTATCCACATCCCAAGTTTGGTATCTCCAAGTGTTATAGTATTGAAAATACGGTCCGGACAAACATTTACTATGACAGAGGTCACAGATCAAGGTCAAGGTCACATTGACCTTATTTTGGTATTCCACATACCAAGTTTGGTATCTAAAAGTTTTATAGTATTGAAAATATGGCCCGGACAAGCATTTTCGGAACATTTTCTTTGACAGAAATCACAGGACAAGGTCAAGGTCACAGTGTCGTTTTTTTGGTACGCGACACAACACTATCCCAAGATGTATCCACATACCAAGTTTGGTATCTCAAAGTCTTATAGTATTGAAAATATGGCCCGGACAAGCATTTCGGAAGGACGGACGGACGGAAGGACGGACGGACAGGGTGCAAACCTATAGTCACCCTGGGACCGGTGGGGGACTAATAAACATATCATTGCCAGGTTATTTTCTTTAACAAACAAGGCAGTATTAATAGGCAATATAAGTATAACATATAGATGATCATGTATATATGAATATACAAAATGCTAGAAAGTCACAAAGCAAGTACTCAGTGACTTGGCGGAACAAACCATTAAGGGTAAGTCAAGACAAGATTTAAGACAAGCATCAAACGCTACCGTCCTTGAAGGATTTAGGTAGTCGTCATCGGACAACCTGTCCGGGGTCATCGCAGAATATGAAGTTTGGAAAAACGCCATTCGACACTGTTTGTGAAAAATTTGTTACGGGACATTACACAATATACGAGTAGAAAGTAAAACAAAAGGGCTATAATTCTGTAATAAATCAGGCGATTAACAATGTGTGACGTAAATGGACATATGATAATCAGTTGCTATGCGTATATAAAGTTAGGCAATATTCCATTTGGAAACAATTGGAGATATGCAAGTAATAAACATGCGTTACGTGACGGGACACGTAATTAGACGTAACGGGACGTGACGCGACGCGACTGAGTGGAATGGAACAACTAAGCATCTTTTAGACCCATGGATGGTATTAAACATAATTATAAAGTGTATATTTTGAGTACCTATAAGTTTATTTTGATATAGTGGAATATGCCTTCTTTGGAATTTATGGATGATATAAATAGAAAAATGCTAAACAATCAAAAACTTCCAAAACTTAGCACAATTGGCTGATTTCCCCCTCACGGGTTCATAGGTTTGGAATGACTTTTTAAAAAGCGGCTGAAGGTACGTAACATTTAGTATTTTCTGATATTCAAGAGCATGCTGTGGATTTTTTTTATTTTATTGTTATATATTGACATTAGAAATATTGGTAAAATTGTATTTTAAGCTTGTTTTGAGAGGGGTGTGGTGGGGGGGGGGGGGGGGGGGGGGGGAATGGGGAGAGGGTAATCTTAAAGAAATGAGGCAACAATTGTAAAGAAAATGCTTTTTGATACTTTTTTTTGTATAAAAACATGGATACTTTAATGGTCTTCAAAGAAATGTATGATCCAATGAGTGTGTGATTTATTTTGCTCAAGGATTCAGGCTAAGGGCTTGTCATGTTGAGAATTGGATATTAAACTGTGGAGTGCACCCTAACTGTTGAGAATCAGGCTTTACGGAGTCGCTGTGCTCATTCCCTTCACCTGTTATAAACAGTGTCTGATATTCTGGAACCCTACTCTAGAATGTTTGTCGATATAATGATTTTAAAGGTTTTGAACATTCTTGTCCAGAACATCCAGTAGAATGTAACTGGACAGAATTCAAATATTTTCGTGCAGATCTGATTTATAATTAACTATTTCAGCTAAAAATTGTTGAAACATTTAAAAGGGCAAATACACTATCAAATTCAATAAAACCGCATACATTTTTCTCTAAATGGTTATAAATTATCAGTTCTGTGTATCAAATACTTGGACGCCATGTTGAATTCGGGTAGTTGTCTGTTTGCACCATCAAGTACATGGGTACACTTCGGATATTTTGTTCTTACTGCTCTGAACAGTATTGTAAAATATTCCTTTCACTCCGCGCATGTTCGAAGTACTCGGAAGAATACGCCCGCTTTAACTCATATTTCCTGTTGTTATATTTCCTGTTGTTATCGAAATGGCATGGTTATTAATTCTTAGACTTACGTCAAGACAAGCATCTGATTTCCTCACTTGTGATTGTGTATAGATATTTATTTTAATATTTATTTAATACGTGTTTTTTTTGTGTGTTTTTTTAAATTCTGAACAGTGATAGTAACATTGCATGACTTTTTACAAATGTTTTTTTTTTTAAAAACGATTTTATGAAAATGTATATATTATCAGATTTCAGATGTTTGCGACAGCCACATGTTAGTTTGACACATTTACGTAATAGTTTTGCCTATATATACTTGCTTTACAAGATAGAGTATCTTATTAATCACAAACATGAGCATATTCATTTCTTTCCAGGGTGTGTTTTTGTATTCCCACAAAACATCACAGTAATTGCTAAAAGCAAATTTGTCAGATGATCATGTCAAATGCTTTTAAATGTTTTCTATTCTTTATTCAATTGAATTGCGCATTAGTTGATCATTTCCAACACGAGAAGGCCATTCATCGGATAATTACCGCGAAGATACAATCTACAAAAAGTTGAGCCAAAAATGTTATCAGCTAATTCCTTAACAATTGCAAAATGTATCTCCTTCAATGGTAATGATAAGTTGGGTCTACCGTTACCGCATTGTGTGACTGCGAACATGTCTGAAAGACTGTGTTTTACCATTTGATAACTTTATTGCATGACACTTGTCCATTAATTTCAGATTCGTATCTAAATTATCTAGATTCGACTGATAGTAAGGATGAATGACGCTAATTTGAAAATGTTTGACGGTTTTAACACCTTGAATTAAAAGTAAAACTAGACCGAATTCGTTTTTATAGAATGCCGATTTATGATTGTTCGTGGTCTACAAAACAGCTGCTAATAATTTCCTTTCATTTTCCGTCCCGTTATTTGCAAAGTATTTGAAAGAGAGTTATAATTTAAAGTGGCGGTTGTTATTGTGTTCGGAAATTTAAATATTTTAAAAGTAATAGAACATGAACAGGTGCTTGATTTAAATAAAAACATGCTTCACTTACAATATAACTACAGGTACGATGTTAATAGTTTTGTGTCCGAATTTCATATCGAAAAAAGTATTTTGATATTAAGTTTTCCATTTGTAAGTTCAAAATTCAGGTTAGTGTTTAATTTATGGTATTAAAACTACCTAGTTTATACACTTTCTTTTAAGGAAAAATCGCAATGGCTGCAGTTTTTGCGACTACCAAGGTAGCAATTGTATGACCAAATTGTGAGTTGCATGTGTGTATGATGTGGCGTGTGTGAATGATGTGGATGTGTGTCCGTGCGTGCGTGCGTGCGTGCGGCGTGGCGTGTTTGGGTGGTGGGTGGGCTGGGTATGGGTGAGGGCGTGTGGGTGTGAGTTGCGTGTGTGTATGATGTTGTTTTTTGCAGAAAAAAAAAACTTTTTTCGGCGACGTCAACAACCAGAAAAACGCATCGAACCGAACAACAATTACAAACATACATAATTTGTTTTGTTTCTTTGAATGTTTTTTAAGTCATTTTTAACACATTTTAGGCCATATATGATTGTCGATCTGTTTGTGGTAGAGGAATTCCATCCACTTTTCCTGGGTAGAACCAGTACTGTATGCCTCCCATCATCCATAAGAATCGACTTACACGGATAAATAAAAGGCAAGGTATATGACATCACAAACATAGAAGGGTTGACAATTGGGATACTACCTTGGAACAGTCAGTGGCAAAAAATGCCTAGTTCCCATCAAATCTCACTCTTAATAAAAGGG
This sequence comes from Cyrtodaria siliqua, assembly GCA_037043455.1. NCBI lineage: Eukaryota > Metazoa > Mollusca > Bivalvia > Adapedonta > Hiatellidae > Cyrtodaria > Cyrtodaria siliqua. Next base: position 65,925 of record JAWPHD010007814.1, on the reverse strand, counting down.
CAGTGCAAATAAAGTAATCCTCGTCAAGCTATATCCTTTAACAAACTAGACACGCAAATGACCATGTATATTATATATGAATATAAAAAAGGAAAACAACAAAGCAAGAACTCAGTAACTTGGCAGAAGCCAGAGCAACAAGAGAATAAACCATTAAGAGGAGACAAGACACTATTGGTGACAGTCACCGAACCTTGCCGTCGTCTCAGGTTTAATGTAGTCGTCATCACATGGTCCACAATCTGTACTGTCATCTCACAAAAAGGTGGCGAACTGTATGTGTCAACCAACAAACATGCAGTGCGTTGAAAAGAAATAGGGTCATACTCTATTTTCATAAACTGTGTAACACGTTTACTAAAGTATTTATGAAACTTCTCATGACCAAACATCTTGCGAAGTTTATAAATCACCAGGAAAACTAAACTCATTTAGTTATTTCCAAATATCATGGTAACTTTCTCTTCTCATTAATGATGCTGAATGTATTTTCGTAAAAGAAAATACTTACATGCATACATCTTCATGAAGGTACAAAATATATGTCTGCTATTTCTTAAGTAATGTTTCCCCTAGTTAACAAAGACAGTATCTAAAATGGATTCCCCCCCCCCCCCCCCCCCCCCACATACATACTTATACTAGATTGAAAAAAAAATCACCGTTATATTACATAAAACTGGAGTGTTAAGATTAAACACATCTATTACCACCCTGTATGCAGTTAATTGGTTTATAATTGTTTCAAATGAGTAAATAACACCATATTCTTAGGTCTATATTTCTGACAAATGGTTACTCCAGCATATATCACATTATTAATGATGTGGGCCATGCCATAGGGAGCATAGATCGTTAACTCTCTACGGCTATCTCTGCTACAACAGCTTAACTATGGGCAATTTATTTCACTAGCTGACAAACGGTGGTCTATTATACGGACGAAAATCAGTAAATAAATATCATACTGTCGCGCGTAGAAGCAATTAAAGATTAAATTTCTTTTAAAATCATTTTATCTGTAATAAAATATAGCGATCATATACGTACAATACGCATGCAACGTTCTCGTTTATCATTAAATGAATACCGAACACAAGGAAAATACCGTTTTTATTTGCAGTATTTACAAAATGGTTACATAATTCCTAGTTTATTAATTCATACTGGTTTATAGTTAGTAACAAATAAGCAGGAATTCAGGTTACCTTTATGAAAGGAACAGGCTCTTATTAAGCAAAAATAAGGATTAATAATAAATTCTTTATTAGTATAATATAAGGTTTTATTTTAATCATAAATTCCACTATTTTAATGAAATAGTTAAATAAAGAAAATGAAACTTGAGACTTATTTAAGGTAGATTCTTTCAAAGATGGTTGTCTCAGTAGGTATAGTATATATGTATAGAAAACACACGGCACACAGCATACATGATCGTGTAGACAATTTCAATATGTAACAAGCAAGGTTTTACGCAAGCGTAAAATAGCTGCCGAGAGAAAAATATTTACAATAATAATAGATAAAGTCACGGGTGTTAAAACAATATTGAAAAGAAAAATGTTATCACGCAGACATAAACACGCTACGACCGCTTTTTCCTACCAGACACATTCTTACCGTTTTTGTACCATCAGTTCTTCCTACCAAACATGTTGAATCAATGTGGGCGAACTCGCTTCTCTCGTTTACATGTTGATTACAATTCACGCTTGTAACACGACGTGCTAGAAGTACACATCAGCACAGAAATACAAGTGTTCACATGTAAGGGATACGTGTGCGTTAGCGTGTGATTACAACACAAATAGACTGTTCACTGCTACCATGTGTAATTATAAGATTGCGTTAGCAAACTGAAAATGTAAAGGAACTGTTCATTGCTACCTTACCATTTGCAATAATGAAAACCATAATAATGAAAATTTAAAAAAAAAGAAAAAAAAAAAAGAAGGAAAATGGAATCAGCAGGCTTGCACCCTCACTTCCCCGGCACTTACAGGACGCCTCAAACAACTGCGCTACAGAGTCTTATGAACGTTTTGTTGCTAATATACATATAAAAATGACCACTTCCTTAGTAGACTGATCTACGAAAACGTCATTTTAGCAAGTAAAACGGTAATCTTTGAACATTGCAAAATATGTGTTTATACCATTTAAGTTTTTTAGACGAGTTCAGTAGGAATTGAAGTTGTAATGCATGCTTATCGTCAACTACATCATTCACAGTCTGTTAACCATAGACAAACACAATAAGCATATAAGGATCAGCTGCCTTCGGCAGCTAAATCACATGGTGGTCCATGGTCTCAATATGTATATTATATAAAAGCACACGGTATACACCACGCACAGTCAAGTACTAGACATATACCAATTACAATGGTATAATATGGTATGTATTATCTTTATTAACCTAACGTCGATAGATTTTAGTAAGGACTTGGCCAAGGATTTGGGTAGATTTGGGTGGATTTTGGTGGATTTTAGTAGATTTGGTTAACACATTTGGTAGCTTTGTGAACATTTGCGTATTTTTGTGTAAAGCTGTCCCGATACATGGAAAATGCTCTCTAAAAGAATGCAAACGGTTCTCGATATTCAGAGCAGACGACACATCAACTTATAAATTCATAAGATTGACTTGAACCTCTCATCAATCATAAAACATGTCCTTAACAATCGCAACTATTACAGACATGGATGACATACAGGTCAATGTGTCAGTTTGTACAGGAACAAAGTTATAAAAGATAGTGGGAGGTGACGCTTGACAATCGTCTGCTACTGTAACATTAAACCAAGTGGTAGGCATTACCAATGAGCATGTCCCAATGAGCCAGCACATAGATAGGTGTCAATGTGCCACTCATATTGAGAAATAAAAGTTATCTGTTGCATTAAAAATTCAATTTATGTGTGTCACCTCATCGTTACGAAGTGTAATCGAGAATGTGGTAGATCTATAGCGTATCTTACATCAGTGCTTGGTTTAAACATATTTCATTTCAACATTTTTTACAACATAAATATATTAGTACAGTACATAATTAATAGGATTGGAACAAAGGAAAAATCTTATAGAGTTCCTCTCCTTCACATCAGTGCTTATCTATTAATGCATTTATTAAGCCCGTTTTATTGGGATGACGGTAGGGTAAGTGTGAGGTTTGGTGCACCCTAGCACCTGGTTTAATCTCCCAGCGGGCTTTTTTGCCACTGACCGTTCCAAGGCGGTAGACCTATTGTCAACCGTTTTTGTGTTTTTGAGACGTCGTGTGCCTTTATTCCTTATTAACATTGCCGTTCGTGTTTGTCGTTTTCGTTTTGCGTGTTTCGGGGTTTACTGTGTTCTGTGAAAGCAGCATTCCTGTTCGACTTTTATACTTATTTCAAATATAATGCAACGGCTTTTTTTGCCAATGAGTTTTATTATTTTACTAAATTAAAATATTTATTTTTATTGAATTTATTAAACGAGTTTTCAAATATAATGCAAGAACTTGCCGAACATCATATCGTTTATTTGCCAATGAGTTTTATTTTTTTAATAATATTTATTTTTATTAAATTTCGTAAACGAGTTTTAAATATAATGCAACGGCTTGCCGATCGTCATATTCTTTTTTGCCAATGAGTTTTATTATTTAAATAATAAGCTATCACGAATGCGATATTCTATTTATCATATAAAAATAAGTATAAAAGTCGAACTGGAAATGCAGCTTTCACAGAACACAGTAAATCTAAAAACACGCAAAACGACAAACATGAATGGCAATGTTAAAGTTCTCCGGCCATGTTTTGTTTCATGAACATGTTTATGTTTATTTAAATCGAAATCAATACACAACAATAGATATTTACAATCACGCATTGCAATATTTGTGAAAAGCGAGAATAAGATTTTATTTGATGACGTAGAAAACTTTAAACAGGTAAATTAATCCACAGTTCAATGTATTGATCAATTATCGGGCAATAGTTGTGCAGCTATACAATTCAGATTTATCTCATATTCCCGTGCAGTCACGCAGTGGTAAAAGTAATATCTACGTCATGCAAATAATACGTAATTTTACATACAATTTAGTAGCGGTTTCAAATATATGTTTCACTCCGGGACTATCAAGAAATGTTCAAATAATGTTTAAGAGTTAAATGTGTTAATTGATAATACCACAAAAAAGGTGGCCATTCCTCTTTAATAAGAAATAAAGGCATATGACGTCACAAACACAAAAAGGATTAACAATAGGGCTACCGCCTTGGAACGGCAAAACATGCCGCTGGGGATTTAAACCAGGTTCTAGAGTGCACCAAACCTCTCACTTATCCTACTGTCATCCCAATAAAACGGGACAGTGTACCCATGATGTTGCATAACTTCGCAGTATGTCAGAAATCATGACTTAATGTAACGTCATGGACGTTAAACTAGTGTAAATTTAGCTGTGAGAATCATAGCTCTTATGGTTTATGCCTACCATAAAGCTATGATTTCTTAGCTATGACATATTGGTAAGGTAACACCATCGGCATTTTCCGGAGAGGTTTCTGAAGATATCACGTAATGTCTTCGTTAACAACCACAACTGACTTTAAGGTTAAGGTTAAGGAGTTAAGGTTCCAAATCTGGAAAGAAGTTTCGAACGAGATATAGTCCCAATATCTTATAAAATTCTATGCCCCGAAGTGCGAAATAAACAAAATGGAATTTAGTTGGGAGCAACGGTTATGAAGCCTGCGCATCGCACGACTATAATTAAAAAGCAGACAACATATCCTATGGGTGGTTAAACAGTACCCAGAGCCTTTATCGGCCGTAGTAGTGGAACCATCGAATCGAAATTTAAGTAAAGACAAAAACATTTGAAAATGTACCACCGATATCTAAATATAAGTATCGGGCTCAGCGATCACATATTATGTGCTAAGGTGTTTTTATTAAGGAGTGAACGTATTCAGGTCAAGGAAAAATAGACATCGTGATTTGTTTTATATTGCGCAATCAAACATTTTAATATGTATCTATTTTGAGATATTGAAATGTTATTATTATTCCGGTTACATCGGCAAAACAAAGAATAATAAAAAATGCACACAATGAATTGTCATTTTAAAAGTAATTTAATGCGCGAAATTCAATATAACCAAGTTGGTGTTTGCTACTTTTGCATACATAAATGGCACGAATCCGTAAATAGGGATGTATGTTAAAGTCACACACGACACTCTTGCTTTATTTTCACCCAAACTTATTTTTAAAGCTAGAAATCTTTCCATAGTGATACTATTGTAGTAAAATTTAAAATATCCGTGATTGGATTCTGAAATATTAAATTATGTATATACCTCGTCGTCAGTAGGTTTAGAAACAGTGTTTATCATGCAAATGTGCATTTTTCTGCCTAATAAAGGGGTGACCTAATACATTTTGCTTTATTAGGCACTGACTTATAAAGCAAATCAATGCGGAATCCCTCGACGTTTATTACATACGTAACGTTATTTGACGTCATGGACGTAACGTTATCTGACGTCATAAAACAAACAAAAACAACAACGTCCTCGATAAGCGTAACATTCTGCGAAATAGATAATAATAATAATTCATACAGAAAATGTGAATAATCTGCATGATAAACCGAATATTATGTCAGTGCCTTTTACTATCCAGTTTAATATGAACTAAGGTTTTGTCTGTTTGTTTGTATGGTGTTTTACGTCATTTTCAACACATATAAGGTTATATATGACGGTCGATTTTTTGTGGTGGAGGCAGACCACTCGCTGGGTAAAACCAGTAATGTAAACCTCCCGCCATCCGTAAGAATCGACATTTCCTCACTTACAAGTCGAGCTGCCAGTGGGATTCGAACCCGCAGCGGTGAGAGGCGAAGGTTTACAACGCAACGTCGTTATCCATTCGGCCACGGAGACGCTTAATGAACTAAGGTAAAACCTTAAAGCGAACCCTTAAAGCGAACTCAGCCATTTACTTATTACCATTGTTTAAAGTAAAGGGCATATTACATCTAGCAACAAAAACAAGAAAGTATGTATTATACGCAAAGAAAGCTAAACATAATATGGTCTAGAATAAATGGGAGTGCCTAAAAAATAAACAACATATTGTCGTAATTGAAGTGTTTGATTCAAAAATGGTACTCATTGGACATTTTAAAAATGAATGCGTCCTATTTGCCATATGACTGGTACCACCAGGCATAACGTAGAACAACTGGTACCCTGTTGGATACGTAAAGTAATCAGGGAACCAGCTTACTAACCATTCGGCGGATAAATCTAGAATAGGCAGTTTCGAATCCAGTGTATTTATGTCCATGCACCCAACTACGTTAATTGGTATTGTTTAAAAGAACACACTGGCACCGGAATGAGCCAGACACACGAACGTATGTATGTAAAGCAATTTCATAATTAAGTTTATTTCATAATTGATATAGAATCACTATTGACTATGAAAATATTTGTTTTCGGAAGATTTGTGGAATGAAAGTGGTATAGATCTATCTCTATACTCACAATACTCAGAATATATATATATATTATTGTTTACACGTGTGAATGACATAATGCTTGACAATATTTGCTTTTCCAGAGTTTTGGTTTAAAGTTATTGTGAAATGATTCACAGGGAACATAGTGTCGGGGGGACACCCACCGAACACCACGCCCTGCCTCCACCACCTTACACACAAACCACACGTTTTATTATTTATTTTTTTAGATTTTTTTTTTAGATCTGTTTTTTTTCTTGCATTTTTGAACAGAAAAAGAGTTGCTTTCGGGTGATGGGCTTTAAAGCTTTTGTGACATGTTTCACAGGGAACATATTGTTGGGGGAGGGGGAACGGGGCGAGGTACACCGCAAACACCAGCACAATGGACTTTGCATACATTATTAGCAGGGACATACTCTCTTACTCCCGGGAGTAGATTTAACTTGGAAAAAATAATGATATTTAAAACAATCCTAAAAAGTTGAAAATCAAATAAAAATCAGAGGAGGAGAGGAGGGGTGTGTGGGTTGGATAAGGTATAATTTTACCTCATTTTTGCGAGCATAAATTTTCTCTACACCTTTAACTTACGGGTTCATATGTCCATCTGTAAAGCGAAGAACCTACCATTTTAACATTCTAACGCGTAACACAAAATAAATTCAAACGGCCAACGTATGCTAAAACATTTCTGTATATTGTAGGTTGATTTTAATCAAATGTGCATTGCTGGGTGCAAAATTTAAAAATTTCAGTTGATGCAAATGTTTACACCCTTTACCTTTTCACGCCGAGACTGAAAAACAAATTGACGTCGTAAACGTGTAACACTCTCGAAAAAAGTACACGCTCTCTAATAGTAACATTTTCAGGTTCGTCGCATATAACGCACAGTAAGCCTACAACAAATACAAATGTATGGAAAATACAAATGCAATTAAGGAGACATTATATTGTTTTGAATGATTAACATTTAGATCTTCAAAAAGCGCTTTTATTACATCTTCTAAAACTGATGATTTGTTCTACGTTGCTTAAGTTACCTGTTCTACTCGTGTTTACTGTGCTTACCGGTAGTGGATCGTCAAGGACAAGAAGTCCAGTTCATCGCAAGGAGATGGATTTTGTTTGTTTGTTTGTATGGTGTTTTACGTCATTTTCAACACATGTAAGGTTATATTAGACGGTCGTTTTTTTGTGGTGGAGGCTGTCCATCCACTTTTCCTGGGTAGAACCAGTACTGTACACCTCCCACCATCCGTAAGAATCGACACTTACTCACTTACAAGTCGAGCTCCCAGTGGGGTTCGAACCCTCAGCGGTGAGAGGCGAAGGTTTACAACGCAACGTCGTTAACCATTCGGCCACGGAGACGGAGCCTGTCGTACATATCATACATTCATGATATATTCAAAGATAGAAAACAGGGGTAATTAATCTTAAGTTACATTGTTTTTTAATACCATTTAACTCGTTCTTGCAGAGAGGCATTCAGCGAATGTAGGTTGTAACGGCAACACGAACCATATTCAAATAATATGCTTATATACTTTTTTTGGTTTCATATTTCTATTACTGATATTAATGGGTTCAACACTGTGTTTTACTAGTACTACATACCGTGTTTTGGTTGTGTTTGTTGTTGCTGTTATTACTTTTGAAAATATATTTAATACTGCCTACACATTATATATGTATTAATTAAGCAGTTTTTGTTCAGCAGACGATCTGTTCATAATTAATAATAGCAAAACGTAAATACTGACCATTTACATCCAAACTCGCATGTGCATAACATAAACGAAACATAATCTACAAAAATACCTTGCTGATGGTCTCTGAAATCGAATAGGCGAAATCTTTTCTTGTGTGGCGATTTGCTGGGTGTAAATGTGATGCTTCTTGGTGAATGTAATGATCGATTCACCGACCTTTTCCTGCATTTCGGCGTGCTCGGGTGTTTGAACTGACTGGGTTCCTCTGGTTTAATTAGTAATGAATTCACTAGTTCAGTTGAGCAACTTTGTCAAAAGGTGTCCCTATCTGTTTTGTCTTGGGTCTGTGTAAGGGGGGATTTGATTTTTCTTCTTCCCCATGTCTGTAAACTGAAATAAGTAGTTTAACATGTGCAAATACACGATAAGGATAAGTCATATAGCTGTGTGTAAAATGTGGCTTCGCGGAGTATCGTCTCGTTGCCAAGCTCCGCGGAGAATCATTTTCATAAATTCGCTATATGTCGAAAACCATATTTCCATGATCTAAATGACTACTGTCTACGTTTTATATCACGTATCTGTTATCGGTATGTGTGAAAGGTCAATACATGACATTGTAAAGCTCAACATTTGACATAAAAACAACAAAAATGAAAAAACTTCGTTGAGAATCATCTCGCTATTTAAAATAACTTTCTTTGATTCTGCGCTCTATTCGCTAAGTATTAGCAGAAGTGAACATTAACCGATTCTTTTTACCATTGATTGGCATACTTTAGGCACAATTATAGTTTTATTGACTGAGAATTGGAGCTGAAATGCATGTGTTTACCTACTGAGTCGAGACAAACCTTCGTTACTGATAATCATATCGTGCACTTGCTGATGACGTCGATTACTGGGCTTAATTCTAAAGAAAAAAAACGTCATTCGTGGGTTTCCGTCTGCCTTTTGAAGCCGATATATATATTTTGTAAATGAAATAAGTTCGAAGAATATTTAATTAGCATCTTAATATAATTATATTGCCAAGAATGGCTTTAGATAACAATATGATAACATGCCTTTGTTTTTGCATGTTATCATATTGTTGGCTGATGACGTCTTTGAGACGTTGCGATTTCGTTATTTCCAACCGCAACGAACGGGACAATTTTGGCTTAATATTTGGGTGGGATAAATACCGAGTGCTCATTCGGAAAACTGGCGATAAAAATGAAGGACAATCCGAACAACTGTGGAACACTTTCTTCAGCCCATCATATCTGAACTTCGAGCCTCGGCTGAGTTCGCTATTTGGCTCGGCACGAAATCGAACGAAGAATGGCTCGGCTCTCGCAGAGCCTCGACATTCTTCGTTTTCTAAGCCTCGCCTAATAAACTTGATAGTAAAAGGCACTGACATAATATTCTCTATATATCTGTTGTAAAATATGCCTGTATAGGGACACCATTTATGAACTAGAATAGCCAATAAACAACATTAATAACTGTGGGAAGTTAAACTTATTATAAGAAGAAAACATTAAGTATGAGATATAAACGTGTCCTTTTACTATTTCTGAAAAACAAAAATAATGTACTGCAGTATAACTTTCTGTTATTAAAACCGCAATGTTTAAATCAACCCAATGTATCTGATATCGAAATTATTTCTGTAACATTGAAGTATCAGAACACACTACTTGTTGCTCTTTATACTTCTTGTAGCGTAGTTCATATACGATTATATATTCAAAAAAAGTTACATATTGGCAAGTGTCTGCGTTTAATAACCTGAGGAAACATATTAAAAACATGAGGGCGGTGGTCGGATTTCTGTTTCATCAATCACCACTGGAATCACTGAAGAACTGTATACAGATAATGGAAACTAAAAACTCGTTTTTCAATTTTAATGTTCAGTCCTAATAACGTTCATTTACCGACTTCAAAAACAGGCAAGACTTTTACAGGTTAAATGATTTTTTATTTCATTTTAAAGAAGCTAACCCTGCCAAACAACGGTACAATTACACTACAAAACCGTATATCAAAAGTCTATCCATGTGTTCAGGTCGAATAATAATGCGTATGTGACGATTAAAAGTATAGGTTTATTCATGGGTTTTTGAAATATCCGTGATTGAATTTACGTAAAATTAATTATGAGTTAGTAACTCTTAATTCGAAGCTCCAGTTTTATGGTTTGGTCTTGCTGGTTAAAGCCAGACCAAACATTGCTTCAGTAAGGTTTGGATTCTCAAAATATTAAGTTACATATATACCTCGTCTCCAGTAGGTTTCTAAATGGTGTACATCTGTTGTAAAATGTGTGCTTCATCGAACAGTACATGGCTACATAGGACCCTTTCTTTTCGGACAACGTACTAAAACAACACATCCATTGGCATCCCTTCAAAGTTTCATTATTGATTGGCTTATAAGCATTTGAGTAAGCTTATGATATAAAAAAGGGGCATTTTCTTTACATTTAAATACAGTACTGAAATCGCGCAAATTTTCAAAGCGGAACTTCAAAAATTATGAATTTCTGGTTACAAAGTGTACTGTGATTACAAAGTCTACAAAGCACAGATTTTTTTGTTCTTTCTGTAACTAGCTGCAACCGTCTTTTTACAAAATATCTTGGGATTTTTCTGGAACATTATGTAAAATTAAGTGTGCAATATAGTAATTATATAACGGTTATTCCCGAGTTGTGTTTCTTTTTTCCGTTTTAAAGAGCCGTTTATGCAAAGGAGCTTAAGCGTCATTTTCGCCCTACAGCTCATTGATCATATACTTATGTGTGTATAAAATACTGTTGTTTTACGTAAGTAAATGCTGTATTAAAGACGATGGTACGATGGTCTACTGAATAGAGAAACCAAACTTAAAGATACTCTACAGAAAGAACCTAACAAAGTAACAGACGGCTTGCGCAAATATTGGAAGACTTTCATGCGTTTTCCGAATAAGAAACATTCAATGACGAGTTTAAAAGTAACGTTTACAAAATTGTTAAACGATTTCTTGAAATAAGACACACTTAAAAAATATATAATCGTTTATAGGTATAGTTTGGGGCGCTTGTGTCTGCCAAAGGTTGTTTGGACTTTCCAGACACAATGTCAATAGAACCTACTAGTAAATAAGTCATATGTCAGTGAAACGGGCAGTTTAGAGGTAAATATAAATATCTTAATTTTTAAAAATGGTTGAAGAATAAAGATATCGCATGCAAAAATGCAAAAGTTGTTTTGATAGTGCGCTTAACAAATTCTGTTCCATTAAAACAATCTTAAAATTTAGATTTTTTTCAGGAATTTCGATCCATATACATATAGGTTTAATGTGTTGGTATCTAACAAGTTAAACCTGCTTTTGGGTCGAAATTCTAAAAAATCTAATTTTTAATAATAAATTAAGACCTCCTAAACTTTCTATCGCGAAATATTAAAGATGCCTGAAGGCATTTGAGATGTCCTTAATTCTGCTGTCCGAGGCACAAAAAAAAATACATGAGAAAAGTCCTATCAGCAAAGTATTATGGCTCGCAATAAATGCACGTGCCATGCTATTAAATATAAATTACATTTATCACACCGTTTTACAAACACAAAACTACACTTAAACTTTGAAATGCTTAAATAACAAATTTCCTTTAATTTTCAATGCACTGTTTCTAGTCTATATAGTTGTCAGTTAGTTAGCATTATGTTTTTAAAGAAAAATGTGTTTATGTGTAATCATTAAATACTTACAAAATAATTTTAGTAATTCTAAACAACAACAATTATTATTTTCTAACTAATTAAGCACTTTTATATCAAACGCAAATATAAACAAAGGCATTCAGATTTTGTTATAACTGTTTGCTGTTCTCTATTTATACGTGCTCTTTTTCAATAGTATTTCCTTATAGTATGTTTTTTTACCTCATTATACAAGTTTAATAGTTTGTTTAAGTGTATTTAAGTCTCACCACAGTACACTATTATTTACAATACCATATAACTTTGCCATTCTTTTTAGAAATACAAGAGACTATACAATATAAATATAAAGAGTTAAAATATTGAGTAATTGATTCTGAACCTATTTTTATTTTTTTATCATCTAATTTTAATAATAATTAAATAATTGGGAAAATAAAGAGCGTGATATTCGCTATTTGGGGAAACGTTTTTAAGGGAAAACTTTTATTAAATGTATGTTTGAGCATATATTTTAACATACAAACTATAGGAGTCTAATAAAAAATGATAATAGAAATGACAGTTAAACTATATGCTCAAACAAACATTTTAATAAAAGTTTTCCCTTAAAGCTACACATGGAAATTTAGTTTTTTTAAAAACTAGCGGCGTCCCGTTAGTTGTTCTACATACATTGCATTTGTAAGCCATTTGATTTTGTATATTATTAATTTTTGATATTATTGCACCAGTAATATATTAAAACTTATATATAATAAGATGAAATAGTGAATAATTAAAATTGGATTTATTTAAATGTAACCAGGGTAAAAGTAAAAATGATACTGGAAATATAAATTGAGACACCCATTTCAAATACTTCAAGATTGCCGTGTGTTCCCTTAAAAACGTTAATATCGCGCTCTTTATTTCCCAATCTTTCGCTTTCGTTTTCCTAAAAAATCAGCAGGCCTATACCTTTTCCCAAGTTTCTCGAAAACAGCCAAACAGTGAAGTAAAGGTTCCATTTTAGAAATTGATGACATTTAGAAATTTAATTTTTTCCTTCCTTTTTGAACGTTTCTTTTATTTCCCCAGAAATACGTATAAACTTTCTATTGGACTGTAAACATAAATCGAATTTATTAAAATAAGTAATGAACGTTATATTGCATTCCAAATAGAAATTTCGCTACGCTGAGTCGATGACGTCGCCAGAAATATAACATGTTCTTTGTACACTTTAATTATAAGGAATCAAATAAACAAGACGATTTTATCATATTGCCTATACTATCTGATTTGTGTATTCAAATTAGAAGATAGATATAAGACCCGGCTTACTGCAAAGACATTACGAATTTGGTCAAGGCTCTTTTTATAACTGTTCACAAATACAAATTATCTTCTTTAAAGGGACACATGGTAATCTTGATTCTTATTCATCTTTCGGCGTCCCATTTGTGTTTTTACATAGCTTGAATATTTTTTTAAAAATATATATTTATAGTTATTTGAATAGTTTAAAGTAAATTATGTTTGCATATTTCTAATTGTGAGTTTAGTGCACCAATGATGTATTGAAACATGGTATTTCATATATGTTGTAACCTGAGTGAAAAATAAAGATTATGTTATGTATGTTAGAATAATAAAGAAAAATCCAAATTGTGTTACTTTTTTTTTTAATACGGTAGAACTTGTTGCCCGACCCAAATGCCATTAACATATCTCTTTCTTATGTATGTTTATATTCCTCTGTATGAAAATACTGGCAATAAAATATGTTTAAATCTGACAGTATGTTAACATTACGTGGTCCCGCCTTAATCCATTAAGCACCGGGAAGGCTTATATTAGCAGGATTTTATAACGGATATTTCGACAATAAAACATGTATAAAAACATATTTTACTGAAAAAATGTGATTACCTGTTTAAAATTACTTATTATATGTTTTAATTTTACAATATGTAAACTTTTTAAGCCAAAATTAAAGTTTTATTTCATGCCCCCGTTTTTGCTTCTTGGAGAAGGGGTTGGGTGGGGTAGGAAAGTTAATACTCGGATCACGTAATGAAAGTTAAAATAATACTGGATTAACAAACGGAAGTGCTGAAATAATGACTCCTCATTAAGTACATTAAGAGATGCCATGTGTCCCTTTAAACCATATAACAAATTTCACAAGATTCAAATTAACAAAGAGACATGTTAACAATCCTTGGGACACCCAGCTTGTATCAATCAGTCAGCCTTGCTAACTTTTTATAGAGCAGTGAACGTACTTTTAGATAGCAGCCGATGTTCTATTCAGACACCAGTCATGTAATGTGTATGCAATTATTAAGATAAACGATAAGGTAGGTGAAATAACTTATCGAAACAGTTTAAATTCTCTAATCACATGAATAAAAAGTTAAATATTTAATGAAAGAGTCAATCGATTTAAAGGCCACATTTCAATAGAAATGATGAGATTTGAAGATAAATTCCCGATAAAATTACTCTATTCAAAACTTGAAATTAAAATATTTCGATTTAATGAGTCAATAGTATTTCTAAACAAGGTTTAAGACCACTGCCTTTAAATAGACAAATCCACCCAATTGTAAAGCAGTCTAATGTCGATAGATTATAAATTCTATTTCATCGGGGTAATTGAATTATTAAACATGTTTAAATAAAAAATAATCCTATATACCTTCGCGTTTGTAGACTGTGATAGCGTTGTGTCTCTCATAAAAGAAACCAAAATAAAGAAGTATAAATAATTGTGGAGAAATCTCATCACAAACCTTTTAACAAGGTCTGTATTCTCTGATTATCAGTTTTAATTGAAGGAATTCAAAACACTTCAATTGACTTTGTATTTGATTTGAATTAATGAGATAAAAAAAAAAAGGCCAATAATACAAATGGCGTGTGGTATGGTTTGGGCGGCGTGGAACGATTTCAATAAAAAGCATACTGAATAGGGGGACCTACAAGTATTTGTTTAATTATATATTGAATTCACAATTGTCGCAAACATTAAGAATGAAGTGCGTGAAAAGTGGCGAAATTTGCTTAATGTCTAGTCAGCCTGACGGCGGGGAATTTCAAAATCATCATTAACGGGCAAAACAGATAATCTTGCACAATTAAACTATAAAATTTCATTAAAAGTAAACCATGGATTAATAACATTACAATTTTTTTTTAATTTAGAAAACTGGGCTTTTGATGTTAAATATCTAAATATTGTCATAGTTTAAATTGTAACGCCTTAGTGAGATATTACCTCAAATATGTGACGATTATTTTCTCAATCGTACCTGTATCATTGAGAGACTATAATCTAAATGTTGATATAACTAACGCATTTTTTTATTTAAAAAAATATTATATTTCACAAAAGAAGTGTTTAATAGGTAAAAGAAAAATAATAGGTTAGCTGAAATGGGTGTTATTTAAAATTATCTAATTATTTGATAGCGACTTATTTTATAGCGTCGAAATTAAGCAATATTACAATTGTTGATGTATACGTTTATGCGGGACATGCAAGAAGCGCTTTAGTATTTGAAAATGTACAGAGTTTAAAGTGCCCGTATAACTATGTTCGGGACTATAAACCTAAGAAAGACACAAGCACACGCACGCACGAGTGCATGCGCGATACTCATATCAGCACGTGTAAAAACCGTGCTAACATACTGACACCACTTAAAGAAGCCTTGCGTATTTATTAGAACCACGCGTAGAGACCGTATGTATAACAGAATCACGTGCTTAAAGTATTTAATAGAACACCGCGTAGATACATTACGTATATATTTAATAAACCACGCGTAAAGATCGTGCGTATGTAATAACAACACACGAAGAGGCATTTAATATTTATTTAATAGAACCACGCGTAGAGATCTTACATATGTAGTTAACAGAACTACGCGAAGAGACTACATATACATTAAATAGAACCATGCTTAGAGACCGTACGTATATTATACCACCACGTGAAGAGGTATTATGTATTTAATAGAACCACGCGTAGACACCTTGCATATATTTAATAAAACCATGCGTAGAGACCGTACATATATATGAACACCACGTGTAGAGGCCGTACGTATTTAATGGTTCATGCGTAGAGACCGTACGTATATAATAACACCAGGTGAAGAGGCCTTACGTATTTAATAGAATCACGCGTAGAGACCGTACGAATATAATAACACAATGCATAGAGGCTTTACAAATACTCAGTACATTTAAAAAAGCAACATCTTTTACTTTTGTCAAATCAAGATTGTATTTTATGTTAGTACGCAAGTCTCTTTGTCCCAAAAGTTAGCATATGACGACAAACAGTCCAATACAGGGCTAGCAGCTTTTAAAGTAGTCTACATCGCGCAAAGGGTATGGAATCGTCGGAGAGACTTGAGTCCCAGGCTCTGATTTCTTGCCTAATTACATCCTTGTCAATTACATACATGAAGTTTGAAAGCAATCTGTCTAAATGTATTGATTGATTATAATCTAACATGGTGCTGATTGGTTATTTATGCGTTTTTTAAAATGCTGTCACTACCTCTGACGTCACGTCCTTCAGCTATTAAAAAGTCATTTTAAACGATTTTGAAGTACAGGTTAGAGCCCATGAAGAGAAATTACCATCATTAAGAGCGTAGCGACCGACTGCGGTTTATTAATGGTGACGATTTCTCTTGATAGACTCTATCCGGCTTAATGTTTACCACAGTTTTGTCGATATTCTCTATATAGGTCACACTCTTTACAGCGGAGACTATTTGTTGTTAAATGTTCATGAATAAATAGTGCAAGTATTTGAAAATCTGAGACAACCAGTAGGGTAAACAATAACGTCGGAAAACATCCAAAACAACGATTACGTTATTTTAAAGCAACTTTACGTTCAAACAACAAATTGAACTTGTTAAAAACACGATAAAGCTGTATACTCTCTTTGTATAGTGCTGAGAGATGGACGTACATTGTAAGTTGTGAAAATGTAATCTGCATTGTAATGTTTGTATTACGTTTAATCTCTCGAAAATGTGTGTATACATAAAACATAAAAACCTATGTCAGATAAGAAATAAAATATTGCCAGCGGCCTTATATTGTCCCATATCAAAACCTGGTGTTGTGAAACACACCGAAACCGCGGGCATACGGCCCTTGGTATTGATGGTCTTCATGTCCCCCTAACACCAGGTTTTGATCTAGGACAATATAAACTCGCTGGCAATATTTTATCTATTATTTATGTAATTAATACACACGTTTTCGAGAGATTGAACACAATACACATTCTCACACCTCGCTGGAAATATTTTATTTCTCAAATCAAGTATTATTTCGACTTTAAACCTACTTGCATATATTTAAATAAAGGATAATGCAATTAAAAATTTTCAGTTTCTACAGTCTTAAATAAATAGAGGATCTCACATGAGTACTCATGCATTATTGAATTTATTAAACGAGTTGACAAAATGATATAATGCGAGGCTCTTGCCGAGCATTATATCATTTTTGCTAACGAGTTTTATAAATTCAATAATGAATGAGAACGAATGTTAGATTCTATTTATGCATAACTTATCAAGTCACATTACGTCAGAAAACGTACATTAACGTGACGTCCATGACGTCATTAACGTTATGTTATACCACTAGTGGAATATCGAAACTACTGAATGGTGTTATTACACTCCCACACCACATGGTATGTGATAATGATTGGTGTTATATAATCACACGTTAGTATTATGCTGCTTGCATACACCATTTGCTTTGAAATATTCAAAGAAATATTAGTAATATATGCAAGTTATGTAGAAACTGGCGGGACACCACAAGCTCTGAAAAAAAAGAAAGATTGTCATGTGTCCCTTTTATAGTGTGGATATAACCTTTTTATAGTCTGGACATAATCACACGCACATTCTAACGGTAGTTAGGCGCAAAATGAAATTGAGCGGTCACTTTCAGTTTTAGTAAAATCGGCACGACCTTACAAAATACTCTGTGATAATGACTATATTAAATTAAAAACCTTTCAAGATTTCAGATTTTTAGTGGCTGGGTCTAATCTTGGGAAACAAACCTAAACATGCATTTGTTTACTGTATATGGTTTTTAAGATGTTTGTTCTCTTGCGGGTGCGGCGTGGGGGTAGGTGCGCAAGTTCATTTCAAAAGCAACACCACAGGTGTGATACGCTGATGGGACTCATACTTAAAGTGTCTGTTCCGGCTTCTACGGATGCCAGAAACATTCATGCCAATTAGGTTTTGTTTCATATAAATTGGTACAATTCTGAGAAAAAAAGGCTTTCCTTCACAGTCTCCTTCACAAAAATACCAAACAATCATGTTTTACTAGTTATTGAGGGGTGGGAATTTGGGTACTTACCCAGCTACAATTCCCTTACTCCCCTCACGGTTCCACATATCTTCCAGGCTTTAAAGGTTCTGAATATTGTAGAATCACCTTTAGGATATGTTGCCTGCTTTTTAATTTAGTCTTTTGACTGTTACTTGTGATACGCAGGCTTCATAACCTCAATTTTGTTTATTTCACTCATTGTTTTCTTATTTAGGGCAAAGCATTTTGTTAGAAACTGGGACAATGCGCCGCTGGCCATTGTATGGTATTAAAATACCTCATTCAAGGTTCTATTTTCACCCTCATATGCATACCACTCCGGGATGGCTCAAATTTCTGTACAATTGACATTTTAAAAATTGATTTCTGCTCAACCCGGGGGCTAGAGGGCGTGAACGGTACCAAGCACTGTTCCCTACCGTTTATGAATCAATCAAACCGAGACTGCAATATTTTGTGTATTTATCGTGTTCGGCGATTTTCAAATTTCTCCTTTTATACTCTTTTTTTCCAAAGAATTTTCTCACATCTACAGGTAAAAAGTATATAGTGGCATCATCTTATTTATGTAAGGTTACAGATTATTATTAACATGCGTGTCCATACGTTGCTAATGACTTTGTTTATTAACAATCATCTTTTTTTAATATACCTTACATAAAACGCAAACCTAAAAACGGAAATACTTCCCGTAGGTAATACGCCACGTAAATATCTTCGATAATGAAATGTATAATTTGCGTTGACATTTTGTTGATGAAGGTTTTATCAGTGCTGTCATGTAAATAAACTATTGATGGAGCAATCGGCTGAATGACATTGCAAACTTTGGATGATAACCCCTCCCTCCCTCCCCCCACCCCCACCACCACACACACACACATACACACACACACACACACACACACACACCATCCCCTTCTATACTACTCGTCAATCCTGTTTATTAATTCAGCAGAAATAATAAATAATATTTCACTTATTATACTATAGTTTAGATTATGTTAATCCTCTGTCTCCTAATAGCTAAAACATTTACAAATTATCAAGCAAAGTCAGACGGAACCGGACAGTAGTCTTCATCATCGCTGAACATATCGTATTCTACCATTAAGTATTTTATTTATACGCTAATGTATCTTGTCCATTATCTAGTATGTACCTTTCATCATCATAAGCTGATTAACTTTTCTTATTTATTACATAAATGTTTAGTTCATGTTTTTTGGATCTGATAACTTTCATTTGGTTGTAACTTTCTGTTGCCGTAAGCAAAATATCCTTGTAGTTATCATGCGTTATGTTTTGTTTAACAACACACTTTTTAATACCCTTACATTTCTTTGTACCAGTCTTATTTTATTATCTAATATGTACAAATATAGTTTACTTCGTAGTCCGACAAATTCAACAATGGGTATTCACAAGTTTCATCTTTCATCTTACCAATAACCTTTTTATTATCATCAAAATGAAATTTGTGTTTTGGATCATAATCACTATTATCAAAAAGTTCTTTATTCTTGTAAAAATCTTCATACACATCTTTTGTTTTTAGTTCATAGCACGAAGAATCAGTATCAGCAAATAATAACTTAGCTTTTTTTATCATATTTGTTTTTAATATAGTTGTAATGGAAATTATACATCAAGTATTTTGACAAGTCTAAAATACACATGCCGACATAACAAGGGCGATTTAAAATTAGTTTTTTTATTCAGTTTATGGCAAATAAGTTTTTATTAAACATTTTACAAGAAATAAATGAAGGTCTTGCTCATATCTTAAGAGAACCTCCTCGTCATTACTCATATTGACATTAACTCTCTTTCTCAAATTGTCCATAGTCTTACCAAAAACTATTCATTAATTTAAAGAAATCCTCTTCAAAAGCATTTTTGCCGACTGTTCTTTTAGCAGTAATTAAGTCTATGTATACCTTCAACCACTCTGATTCACCAAACTGTAGTATTCTATGTATTTTTGATAATTTAATCCCAACTTTTTGTATAACTCTAAGTTTCTGTAATGAACAACATATTTATTTTTATAATTTAGTGTCGTAACCAGTTTGTTCACTTTGCTAGATCCTAAGTTAAACGTTTCTTTCAAAGTTTTACAATAATCTAATAACCGTCTTTTATATTTAAACTTTCTGGAGCAAGAGGGTAGTCATTGTGCGAGTCGTGCAATTCTTCGGGATACTCGAGATTACATTCAACAATATAATTTGATTTCCCTCTTTTAAACTTATCAACCTATTTAAATTTGCCGGTAGGTAGCGGTTGACACATAGCCCATCTGCATCAAGGTATATGATGAACTTCCTCTTTTTCATACTGTCATAAGTTTTCATATATTGATTGTTAGCCTTTGAGTATCTATTTGCAATATAACTTATGCCACCTCTTAATCCTTTTTCTATAAACAAATATTGATACATATCAGTTATTAAATCAAGATGAATTCCAGTCATCATAAGACATGCATCCCAAGCCAGACAAGGACATTTGTAATACTCAAATCACATTTGCCTAAAGTTCTCAAAAACATCTGCCAACAACAGCACATCAGTTTGGAGATACAGATCATAATAATTTCCCATATTTTTTATATTAAATGTTTTCCATATTTGTTTAGCATGTTCATAATCTACACCTGAAATATGTTCATTATTTAACTTAGAATAAAAACTATCTTTACCAGGTAATTTAGTTTCTTTAAAACATTTAAAACTATTCATGTAATCATAAGGATAAACACATATTTTTATTTTTTTATTAATCTATCTTTTTATCTGAGTACTCTTGTGAAGTATATTTAAATGACGGAATGTTTTTAACTAAACTTTCAAGTGATTGAGACATAAATTGAAAGCTCTCAATAAACACCAATTCCTATCATAAAAGCCATATATTTTCCCATGTTATTTGGTATAACTTGTATTTATTTTTTGAACTTTGCAATATGTTGCATTATGAATTGTGAATCATAGCCTCTCAAGTTATGAAACACAACAGGTATTTTTCTAGTCAATCTGAAATTAAGATCACACGATTCATGAGCACTTCCTATAAACGTTCCAGTTATGTGACAATGGTCTCTAACCATTTTATCGCCCTTTACATGTTTCTTAATACAAATATGACAATCTTTAGATGCCTTAAATTATTTTTATTGTGATTCTGTCATTGTAAAATGTGTTGACATGGTAGTTATACATGCAGTATTTCTCTTTTTCCATCATTTTTTCTAAAAACTTATAAACAGCGATAGGTCCTCTATATGTCACAACTGGTTTAGAATAGTGATCATCGTAACAACATACAACTTTGTATCCGTAACCACAATCAGTATGCTTTTGATATGCTTCTGTGTATGATTTCTTGGAATTACCAAGAGCTAAAGAAATATTTTTAGTTATTTCTTCAAAATCAGCATATATAACGAAGGGAACCATCAACTGTCTATTGTAGTTTTTAAACTTGAACTTTTCGTTTTCTTCTGGCGTTTTTATTGCTTGTTTTCCATTCAGCGAAAGACAATCAGGTTCATGATTTTTAAGCAGCCTTTCTGTTTTAAAGCACTGCAGTCATGTTTTACAAAACTATTTTCTTTCCTTATATAAGTTTTGATTAAACATTAACCTGTTAAAATCTTTTATCCACAAATAGCGATTTTCTTCTTTTTCAAAAATTAAAAGCATATCACAAGTTTCTTCCCGAGATGCAGCGTCAGCTGCAGCCTTTGCATTATTGTTTGATATGTACAACGGGTATACTTGATTATCCTCATACCCAAATATATTTAAACAAATGTTGTTTTGTTTCTCTATGTTTGGGATTTGTTTTATTGCAACAGGAAATGTAATTTTTGTGTAATTAAGATCATCAATATGATTTTTGTACTTTGTTATTCTTTGAGGATTTTTTTCAACAGGAAATTTATAAGCCAAGTGACACCATCTAAAACACTCGTTATCTTTTTATTTTTTATATTTATCAGTCCTTTTTTAGCATTAGCAAGTTCTTTTGGTAAATTTAAGCAAGAACTACCTCGTAAAGGCTTGCACTTTACCCTACTTATGTAATGCTTGTCTACTGATTCAATTGTCCAACCGCTTCCCTCAGAAAGCCAATTTCCAATTCTAGTATTTCATTAGTTGCTGCATCCAAAGCGTTTTTAATATCGTTTTTGTTCAAGATTGGTGTTGCCAGGGATGTAAAGTAAGCTGTTTTATGAAGTTAACGGAGCAATCAATTTTCAAATTAACACTCATTTTAAAACCACCTGTTTGTGCTAATTCCATCTTGAAGAATTTTAAAACTGATGTCTGTTTCTTGTGAAGCTGAGCGAGCGGTTCTATTTTATCTACAATGTCCACAGAGAAACCTTGCTATATTGCTTTGGGGATTTTTTTAATTTCTTGGATACTCATTATATAATATTACATAAGAAATATTTCTTTAAGCCTATAATTATTTCATTTAATTATTTCGAAGTAAAATAGTTGTTCCCTGATTTATTAAAATGTCACAGTAGTTTATGAAAGACTTTTTCTCAACGAAACCACAAGCCTTTAGTGAGTTTATTTTCTCGACAAAATCAAGAAAGCTTTTTTCATTGTTTCCCTTTGCTGGTGGTAACATTTCTGGATACATCCTGAGATGTTTATTATTTTGTATGTATATCTTTATTTAGTTTCTCTGGATGTGGACTTTATTGTTAGAGATTTCCTTTTGATGGGATGTAGTTTTGTTTACACTGTCTTGTCTATTTGGGCGCTGAAGACAGGATAATAGCGAGGATATGGCGCATATAAAATCGATTCAAGCTAACCAGTAGGCCTTATTGCCTACTGACCGTTCCAAGTCGGTAACCCTGTCTTCACCACCCTTTCTGTTGTTTTTTGTCTCTTTCATTATAGTTTCAAGTCCTTGTTTGCAGTACAGTGCGGACCTACGATGCCATTGCGTTCGGACGCTGTGGTTTCTATAGGGCCCTATATATCATTCTACTCCAGCTGGAAGGCCGTCAGCTATGTCAGCTACAATTTCACTAATTTTAGACTCTGTATAAAACTCAGTTAAGTTTTCAGAACGTCCTATTAAGGCATCTTCTACATGATCTTCCTCAATGGTATTACTTTTTTCATGTACATTTTTCATATGATTTTCTCTGATGTCATTAATTTTTTTGATTTTCTTGTTTAAATAATCTCGCTTAAAATACATGTATAATAAAACTGTTGATTTCCTCTTCCGCTTGTTGTATAAGAAGCTTTACAACAGTACTGATTTCCTCGTCTGCCTTTTTCATACAATCTTTTTTGAAATTTCCAATTTCTTCATTTGCCTTTTCCATACGACTGTTTTCAAAATCACTGATTTCTTCATTTGCCTTTTTCATTCGACTTTTTTCAAAAACATTGATTTCTTTGATTGTCTCTTCTGTATAACTTTCCATTATACTATAGATTATACTAGTTTTTATTTAACCAGCATAAATTATAATATCAATTCGACGATCAAATAAAATGTTATAGTAATACATAAACGTATTCTTATCTATATAGTTACTAGTTGCTAATAAGATTGCTTTTTTACAATAAGTGCGTAATCTCTTTATGTCACTCTTTCTAATTTTCCATGGTAAGTTTAGATCGCATGCTTTAGAGATTATCTTTTCAACTAACTCGTCAGGTTAGATAAAAATAAGATAAGTTAAGATAAGTTATATACAGTTTAAACTTGTGTTTTTATTTTTGCTTTTTTACTTGGTTTCTTTGTCTTGCTGGTTTTCTTCTTGTTCTTTTCTTTTATTGTCCCGATATTGGCATATGGTTCTTTGCTTTCTTCTTTTATTTTTATCTTTCTGTTATTCAAACGAGTTATTTTTTTCTCAGATTTCGCTGTTTTTAAAAGATTAGCAATTTTCCTCCTCTCGGCTTCCAATCCGATGAGATAAACAACATTAGGATGTTCTTCCACTTTTGATAATTTCCCTGGATTTTTTAAACTTTTTACTCTCCTAAAATCTGGTTCTTTTTGGTTCGTAGGTTCTGGATGTTTTTCTGAAATCTTTTTCAAGCCGTAATACCTGACTTGATTAGTTTTGCGACATTCTTTTTCTGTTCCAAGTTTTTTACCGTGAGGGATTTGTTTTATTCCACAATAAACTTTAGACATTTATAATAATAGTTAGATAATATTAATATTATCTAGCTATTATTATAATTGAAATTCCAAACTATGACATGAAGACAGAAAACAGCAATTTGAAACAGATATGGAACTTTATGCCAGACTGTTGTTTTAAAATGCTAGGCAAACACATTAGTTCACATGTTGTTAAAACCTTTAGTGTATTATGACAATATTTATTTATTTGCTAAACATTTAGAGCAATCAAAGTATAAAGTTTTATCACAGAAACTTGAAAAAATAGCAAAAAAGAATAAAATTCCTGTCGAAGACATATTAGAATGTTCAAATGATGCAGTTTTCCTTGTGAATGATTTGGACTCTGATACTCAGAAGATAGTTATTTTCGATGATTATGTTTGCGAGCGTAACCAAAACGATATTATCAATTATTTCATCCAAGGCAGGCATAAAAACTGTTGTGTAATTAATTTAACTCAATCTTATTACAAAACACCAAAAGACATCCTCTTAAATTGTTCTCATTACATCCTCTTTGCAACTCCAAGTATAAATGAAATAAACATGCTTTTTTGAGAACATGACGTAAGTAAAGATCATTACAAAAAACAACAACTGACAAACAGTATGACTTTTTGTATTTGGACAAGTAAATGAAGTTAGCGAATCATAACTTCATTCACGACTTATCCGTCCGAGGAAGTTAGTAAAGCGTTAAATTTAATCTTATCCGATATTATAATGGAACTTTTTTATGATCTTGGCGAGGAAGTGAGTACTGGCAGTGTTAATATTGTAAGTTCGGTATTGTGCTGTCTGAGTATATAAAACAGAAACATTTTGGTTAATTATCTTCACAAGGGTAACAACCAGCAAAACAATTTAAAAAGTGATCTTAGCATGGAGAAAATGACAACACAAAATCCTCATTTAAGAAACAT
Source organism: Cyrtodaria siliqua (assembly GCA_037043455.1). Taxonomy (NCBI): domain Eukaryota; kingdom Metazoa; phylum Mollusca; class Bivalvia; order Adapedonta; family Hiatellidae; genus Cyrtodaria; species Cyrtodaria siliqua. The sequence continues at coordinate 40,489 of JAWPHD010007814.1, read as the reverse complement.
CTGAAAATATTTTCTTCTCTTATATAATTACATGTAAACCTCCGAGGTGTAGTCGAATGTAGTTCCTATAATAAAAGTAATCCCTCCTTTTTTGATGGAAATGGGCATTATAAGTAGGGGAAAACTGCTCATTTCTATTCGATTTTATGGTTGTATGTAAAAGAAGCGTATTGATAGGTTTTACTGGATCACTGATGAACATTTCCGAAATGTCCACTCTATGCTTACACTTTGAGAGCAATGAAAACAGTCAATCAATGAAACAGATGTACCCTTTACCTGTTTAGTAAACAGAACTTTCTTACATGTCGTGTGACCCCACCTTTTCTGGTGATTTTTTCAAGTGGGAAATTAGTTTTCTATATGAACATTACACTGCTGCATTATCCATACGTGAGTTGAATTTGCAGCAAATCCTTAGGTACCGACCATTTTGATTTCGGAATTGGTGGTGGGGGGTGGGGTGGGGGTGTGGGGGGGGGGAGGTGGGGGATCCTGGGATTTTTTAAAAATATCCTGGCTCTGGGTCCAATTAGAGGAAACAAATAATCTGGCTCCTTCTTCAGCTTATATGTATTCCATCAGCCACTGGATTCAACATGGAAATGTTTAATCACAGTCTGGCTACATCCACAACTTCTGCTCAGAAGTTTATCGAAATCTCCAGTTGAAACGAGTTTAGAAGACAGTGATAGTATTCATGGTTGTAATAAATGTGATGTACATAGATCATGGTAGTAATAAATGGGGTATACATTAGTCATGGTAGTTATAAATGTGATAAATGTGGTATACACTTACAATGATGGTAGTAAATGTGCTGTATAAAGTGTTATAAAGTGGTCATGGTAGTAATTTGGTATACATTGGTCATAGGACATCCCGATACATTTAAACTTGCTTTGACTTCACAATAATAAGATAATTATACTGGGGTGTCATTACAAAAACGACTATCATTCAGTGACTCACTCCATCGAGACATCACAGGCGATATGAGATATTACAAAAATGGGAAAATAACAGTCTATGGAAATTTAACATGGGTGTTTGACATGAGGTATATTATTAATAAATATGATATCAGTGGTCACGGTAGTAATAAATGTAGTATGCATAGCTCATAGTAGAAACGTCGGTGGTTCTACCCAGGTGCCCGCCCTTGCACGAAAATTGCCCGGAGGGGCACCTGGGGTCTTCCTCCACCAATGGAAGCTGGAAAGTCGCCATATGACCTTAGCTGTTGGTGCGACTATAAAATCCAATTCAATCAATCATAGTAGTAATACATGGGGTATTCAGTGGTCATGGTAGTAATGAATGGGGTATTCAATGATCATGGTAGTAATACATGTGGCATTTATACACTCGCTTTCACAAAGTGAAGTGGAGGCTCTATAGGAATCACGTGGTCCCCAACGTCACGTCCTGTCGCGTCGCGTCACGTCACGTCCCGTCCTGTCGCGTCGCGTCCCGTCACACATTGTTGTTCCATTGCGTCGCGCGTAACACATTTTTAATACTTGTATATCTCAAACAGTTTTGAATGGATTTTTCCCAAACTTCATGTATACATATTAAACAACTGATGAACGTTTGTCCCTGTACATCACCCATCAATGATTGCCTAATTTATTACAGAATTATGGCCCTATTTTTGACTTAGAATTTTCCACTCTAATATTGTATAATGACCTGTTAAGACATTTTTCTCAAACATTTTTTAAATGATTGTTCCCAGACTGCATGTACACATAACAACTGATGACCTTATGTCCCTGTACATCATCCATCGTTGATTGCCTAATTTATTACAGAATTATGGCGCTTTGTTTGACTTAGAATTTTCCACTTTAATATTGTATAATGACTTGTTGACCTAATTTTCTCAAACATTTTCAAATTGATTGTACCCAAACTTCATGTGCACGTAACAACTGATTACCTTATGTCCTTCTTAGTAACATCACACATTGTTGATGCCTAATTTATTACAGAATCACGGCCCTTTATTTGACTTAGAGTTTTTCACTCCATAATGAACTTCATGTGGCTTTCATTTTAACACTGTTCATGGATTGTTATTACACTTGACATACAGTTCACACGTGATGATATGATGTGTCTCTGCATTAATGGTTTTTCTATTCTGCAATTTTGTTTACAGAGTTTTAATTAGAATTTCTTTCACATTAAAAAATTAACATATATTTTAGACATTTATTATTCTTGATTTTGCCCATCATCGGCTAGAGCAAAAAAGCGGGGGTATTCATCACCTTCTGTGATAGTTCTAGTTAGTCTTAGTAGTCATGGTAGTATTAAATGTGATATACAGTGTCCATGGTAGTAATACTTGTGATATACAGTGGTCATGGTAGTAGAAAATGTAGTAAAGAGTAGTCATGATAGTTATATATGTGATGTACTTTGGACATGTTTGTAATCAATGTGGTATGCAGTGGTCATGGTATTATATTACAAGGGTCCTGGTACTTGTGCGATGGACTTCGTGAATATCATCAACAAGTTAGTGGAATTAAGAAGCAGCTTCAGCCACATGCAATGCCTGGTTACAGACAAAGCCATCTTCTATATGCCAATGTTAATAAGAATGGTAAGGAACATGGTAGCCATTGCCCAGTACAAGACAACCCCCTACACCACCAAATAAAACATCCAATCAAATCATCAAGAGCAAAAGGGGGCTCACACAGAAAGCAGACAAGGACAAGCAAAACCAGCACATGGAGTTCCATCCACCAAATATGGATAGATCCATATTAAACAAGAGTTGTCGAATGGACAGCATGCTCCACTATTCAAGGTCAATTTTAAACAAGGTCACTGACACTTCTGTCTCACCAACCATGGTGCCAGTTCATTCACATTAGGTCAAGTCTTAATTGTGGAGGTTAGGTTGTGGTAAGGGTGGTGTAGGGGGTGCGGGGATGGGGTGGTCAATAATCATAAAATACCAAATATCAAAGCAAGACCGATCAATACCCCATGAACCTGAAAAGGTTGGGGAGGAGAAGTGAAGTGTCAAGAGGTGTGGGAGGGGAAGTGAAGTTACTGAATAGGAAAAAACAAACAGAAATAATACAATATTTTCATTGGGAGAGTCTAAGGTGGAGTTAGTGTGTGTGGGCTGGGGGCAGCAGTTGGTAGAGAACAGGATGCAGACATGGTAACTGAAGAGAAACCAAAAAGAATAGAACAAATATTTGTCTATTTATCCGGGGTGATGATGGTGGTGGTGTAGGAGTGGGGGGAGGTGTGGGGTTTATGGGGCTAATGACATGTACAGGCTTGCCATTGTTATTTGATGCATGCAGTGAGTTTCATTGAACTATATGAAGCTACTTAAAAAACTTAAACAGAAACTTTAAGTTGATTTTTTTTATCATCTGGCTAAAATAAAATAAACAGTTATGAAACATATGTCTGTAAGTGATGACTCTGATGACACTTGTCAAGCTCCTTTGACAGAGATATATGGCTAATGTGTATTGAAATAAATGGACTTGCCAACAAACAAAATAAAAGAAATTCTAAGTCAAAAATAGACTACACCTTTTCTAAAATACAATAATACAGAAAATATTTATCCAGAAAAAGGGCCATAATTTTGCTAAAATGCAACACAGAGTTATGGAACATGTGTCTACTAGCATCCACACTTTACTGAAGTTGTATTAATAATTAACAATCACCTATTGAAATACAAGGACTTGCCTAATATCTTTAACCAGAATTTTTAAGTCGAAAAAGGAACATAAATTTACTTAATTACAATACAGAGTTAATATGGAGCATATGTCTACTAGTGCCCTTGATATTGCAACTATACTGAAGATTTGTTGAGGTACAACTTTCAGTTGTTAAAATACAATGGACTTTTCACAAAATAACTTAAACCAGAAATTCAAAGTAATAAAAGGGCCATGCTTTTTGCTTAAATGCAATACAAAGTTATGGAACGTGTCTATCAGTGTCCTTTATGGTACTGATGACATATTTCGAGTTTCACTGACCAGTGGTTGCTGAAATAATTGGACTTGGCCAACAACTGAAAACCAACGTCGACGCAGACGTTGAGTAGATCTACAACAGCTCTTCTTAAACAAAAATCTGGCTTTCAAACTGATGACAGAAAATAATCTGGCCAGTGTACTAGGCGAAATAAAAATCCCGGCATTAAAGAACGAAAAACAAATTCCGGCTGAAAGGAAAAAACCCGGAACCACACGGCGACTGTCGTAGCACCTTGACGTAATTTCAATTAGCGCGCAATTTTCTATGGGAAAAATAATCAGTGGTTTCATACCTCTAAGGCACGATGACGTAACCAATATGGAAACCTTCGATAATGCTGCGAAGCAGTGTACGAGATGTTGCGAATGGTCAAGGCGCTACGGCAAGCGCTTATTGAAGAGAACGTCAAGAAGCCAAGTGCTTATTGACGAGTGCATCAAATGAGCTACGGAAAACGTTCATTGAAGAAGGTGAAACGCTTAATTATTGAAGAGAGCGTAAAGGATCAACGGCACGCGTTTATTGAATTGTGCTTTAACGAGCCAACCGTGAACGCTCGGCCAAGCACAGCGCTTCGGTATGTTCAAAATACATGTATTGACATTCTGTTAGCCGGAAGGCAACAACATAGAAAATAGTACACTGTTGCTATGTAAACAATATGCCCGCTTGCCACACGTGTTGATGTAAAAGTTGCGTTGAGTGTTTGTTTTTTACAATGAAGATGAAGGTTTTATCACTGCTTTCATGTAAATAATATATTGATGGAGCAATCGGCTGAATAACATTACAACATTTGAATGATAACTTTGATTTTGAATGCAAATTTGTTTTGGCGGATTTGGCGGGAATCTAAGGCTCGATGACGTAACCAATATGGAAACCTGCGTCTTACATTCGAGTAATGCTGCGAAGTAGTGTACGAGATGTTGCGAATGTTAACGAGATAGACAAGCGATTATTGGTGAGTGCGTCAAGGAGTGCACGCGCTTATTATAGAATACGCTTATTATAGAATACGTCAATGAGCTATGCCAAGCGCTAATTGAAATTACTTCAAGGAGCTAGGACAATGAACTATGCCAAGTGCTTATTGAAAGTAGGTCAATGTGCGACGTTATTGAAACGTGCGCCAAGGAGCTACGGCAATCGTTTATTGAACAGTACGTAAGGGATCTACGGTAAGCACTTTTGAAAAAATAGAGGAGTTATGCATAAATATGGAGTTATGCATGTTCTTTTTCATACCTTGTACACAAATGTCAATAAAATATGTTTAAACACTTTTTTTTTTAAAAAAAATGCATGTGTAAGACGAATCACGCACAAATAGAATAAAATTCGAAAGACTTTATGTTCAAATTCGACAAAATATACACATGCACAAGTCCTATAAAAAGAAACGTAATCCTTATACTTCCAACCTTTCGATTACAGCAACATATAACGACTATTGTTTGGGGCGCTTTTTTCAGGCAAATTGTTTTTGTAATTTTCAGACAAATTTCAATTTTAAACTAAATAAGATGTATATCAGTAAACAGGCATTCTTAGTGTAAATAAAAGTATAGTATCTTTCTTTTAAAAATCGGTTGAGAAACAAAAAAAATATTTGCGAAAGTTGTTTTTGATAGGGCATTTTGATTGCAAAATTCTGTGGCATCACAAAAATGGTTTAAATGTGTTAGACAAACGTAAACTAAGATATTCTGAAAGTTTTATAGCAAACTATTGAGGCTAACTGAGGTTATTTGATATTTCTTAATTTTCTGCTGTGGCGAAGCAACGAGGAATTTACCTGGGAAAAGTTCCATCAAATAATTATTTTGACTGTAAAATATTTATTTCACAATCGATTTTCAAAACAAAGGTTGTTTTTTTACCACTAAAAATGCCAGTTAAAATGATATATAATGTATGTACGTATTCTTAAAATTACACGTGTTATTCCTGAAAGACTTTTGGCTGAAACAAGTGCCTCGTATACAGAGTACTCAAATGCCAAATTGTCGGAACCAATCGGATTTATTCCTTAGTAATTTCGTAAAATATTTTTTGAAATATCGTAACATTGGTTTGCCTTATATAAGGCTCGAACCCCGAGCCTTCGGATCAGTAGACACATATTAGACGGCGCTCTAACAGTAGACTGCGCAGTCGGTTCTTGCGGTATTAAATAGTATATAACAAATGCAACGATGTGCAATCTGATTGGTTCCAATAATATGGCATGTGAGCGATATATATAACGACTAGTTCACGAGTATGTTTGCATGTCATCGAATGAAATAACGTTAAACACAGACATGCTAATGAACTTGGACTTATTTTCAATTTGGCACTTCCTTTTTAATATATTGGTTATTTAATATATTGCTTATTTTGTTTTCCCGTTTAAAACTTGTTAAAAACCACTTACTTATAAGTATCTATTTACGGCTCTTTGATGTATTGACTGTTGCGAGTATCTGTTACTTTAAACCACACTAATGTGTTGATAAAATTTGAAATATTGAGCTACTGCCTGTCAGGTATATTTGCCAAAAGGTCACATTTGCATGTCCTTTGAAGATAATGAGATACTGCAAACGTGTAATTATGAAACAATGGTGTAAATTAGGTGTAAATTAAATACAGTTGTGAAGGCTTAACGCGAAACTGGTGTATCGTGTTCTATATAAACTAGAGTTCTTTATAAATGTAGCGTCTAAGGGAGAGAACTGTATTAATTCTTCTGCTATTAATTATATTTAAGTTATCGGACTTTGTATTGCATACCACACTGCTAGGGTAGACCACGTGAGCAGCGTTGTGAATATACTCAGAACAGAGTTTGATGCCGTGAGTAAACGAAGTTTGATGTGAGGATACAAATGTGGAGTTGCCATTTAACGTTCCTAATCTGTACAGTCCCGGTGTTACCACTGTCCGTTCCGACGACATAATTCCTGATGTACGATCATTCTCTCCCAGAGGCATTGTATGTGTATGCAAGGAACGATAACTCTGGGTAGAGATTGATGTACGATATGGATGTTAGCTCTCGCGTTTTCCCGTTTCGAGAATTTCTGCCTCACTGACAACATCCGGTTCACATTATGTAACGTCTCTTGGTTGTGTTTGTTGCTTCCAAAGGATCTCCATTATCAGTATTTGTTAACATTCATAGTAGCAATCGTTTAGTGCAGAGTGGTGGATGTATAAGGTCACCCGTGCTACGAAGCAGTAGTGTCATTTTTACTGGTCCTTTGGGATCAACGAGCCCATATATATGTAGCTTTCAAGTAGAATACCACTTAAACCGGTCCTAGGTGACGTGAGAGGTGTTGCTTCCTGCATTACCTCTCATTCTCTTTGTTGTGTTTGTTGCTTCAAAGAATCTCCTTTATCAATATGTATTAAGTACATAATGTAAGAACCATTACTCTGTCTTCATTCAAATTAGAGTTATAGCCCTTTGCAATTTCATAGATAAAATTAGTGTTAAAACTGATAAAACATTCAAAGAAAGCCTCCAATTCTATCATAATGTACACTACCTTAATTGCTGGTTGAAATATCCTGTTTCTATGTTCTGTTTGGTTAATTATTTTGCAATGCAAATTTTATACGGCGACTTGATCCATTTTTTCTTGTTAATACTACAATCATAATATCGCTTTAGATACATGTTTAAGTACATATCAGTTTATATATCTATATTTTGAACATTTATATCTAGAAATATTACATAAAAACATATTTTTTGTCATAAAGACTGCAAAAGATTATGCACGTAGCTTGACTACTATTTTCACCTGGAACTAGCTCCGAGGACTTCTAAGGTATACGATATCATTATTTTGTACTTCTGAATCTGAATTGTATTGAATGTTTTTTAAAACATAATAGCTCATTTAGAGCTGCCCCAGAGAGAGAGAGAGAGAGGGGGAGAGAGAGAGAGAACCACCTGGATTACTCCCACATCCGACGGACCAGGCTAAAGTAAAGTGTAATCAAATAATCACGCACGTTTAAAAAGAAATACTGAAAAGGGGATTCTTTGGAAGCTATAAACAAAAACAAGAGAAAAAGTAGCAGACCCAATTTTATTGATTCATGTGAAGTAATACAATACTGCAGCACCTCTCACGCCCCTAGCACCGGTCCAAGCGTTCTTCTACTGTAAAACCATCAAGCTTGGGCTTGGTAATCCCAAAGGACCAGTTAGTAATATAAATAAAATAATATTCGAATAAAAACGTTTGCTTTTGCATAAATTGTATTGTATTAATGTAATTGTTATTAGTATTTCTTATCAGTTCACGTCAATTCACATCAATTCATAGAGATCTACTAAATATATTACGGAAGTAATGAGTTACGGGAGTCATTTCGGCTTACAATTACTTTGTTTCTTGCTCTTTCTTGCATTTTACTTCATTATAATTCTAACATTTCGTGTTATGCGTTGAATTTCCCTACATCATATTGTCATCCTATTGTATATCACTTGAGTTTCGGTTCAGACGTCGTCTTTGTTACAGGGGCGTCCGTGGCCGAGTGGTTAACGTCTCTGACTTTAAATCACTTGCCCCTCACCGCTGTAGGTTCGATCCCTCAGGGGCCTAGGAATCTTTATGTGAGGAAGCTATCCAGCTGGCTTGCGGAACGTCGGTGGTTCTACCCAGGTGCCCGCCCGTGCACGAAAATTGCCCGGACCTGGGGTCTTCCTCCACCAATGGAAGCTGGAAAGTCGCCAGTTGGTGCGACTATAAAATCCAATTAAATTCAATTCGTCTTTGTTACATTTTGCTTTAAGCGATTTCTCAGAAACCGCTTTATCAGTTTTGACCAAACTTCACATGGATGATTTTTAGGTCAATGTATTTCAGATATGCTAAACTTAGGGCAACGCAACACCCAAGATAGCCGGTTTTACTATAAAAGGTAGACACCTTAAACAATCTTCTTTTCAAGAACAAGTACATACTCAACATATGTCGATAGGTTTTCTTTCTTTCATTATTTTTTTTATTTATTTTTTCGATTACCACTTGGGTCATCCGTTTATTCTCCCCGTAAATAGGTGTGTGATGGGTCGACGAGGACCATCCCACCTCACACCTTACAAATATAATGATATATCTTAATACATCCATGAAGATTCATATGAGCACAAAGTACAAGCATGTTATCATTATTCAATTAAAATGTAAACAAATAGTTATACTACATGTTGCAATAGATGCAATTAATATTTTTATTATTAAGGGGAAGTATTTTAGTATGTTTAACAATAGAAAAACATAAGAAAAAAATAGTGAAGATCTAAGTTTTCTTACTCTGTATGTTAACCCCCATGCAGCCCCTCACAGGAAACATACGAGCATTGATTAAAATGATATCAACTTTAAAAGTGATGCGGTCTTGGTTTAGCTGAATTGGCCTATGCGAACGCTTAATTTTTATTCAGGTATTATTACCTTTTATCACATTTTTTTAGTGAATATTTCATACAATGAATTACATAATATTACAAAAACTCATTTTGTAATAAGTATATTTTAGGAAGGTTCGAAACTGTCTTTGTATTTTTGCCAGTTTTCAAGGAAAGGTTCTAGATTGTTGTTCATAAGGGCTATTTCTTTTAAGTGTTTTAGTCTGTTTTTGAAGGTAGCTATAGATAGTGGCGTATTTAGGCGTTTAGAAGAAAATATATAGTACTTTATTTCAAGTATTATACTGAGATCAGCCGTAGACATATTATTTCCAATGTTAAAAATAAATAACTCCTCAGTGAATGGAATAAAAGCACTTTCAGTATATAACCAATAGTTTACTTGATGTAAAAAGTTCTGTGTATCAGGACAAGACCATAACAAATGGTGTATCAGGACAAGACCATAACAAATGGTGTATCAGGACAAGACCATAACAAATGGTGTATCAGGACAAGACCATAACAAACGGACCAATGTTTCTTCCTGGTGGCAATTGTGACATAGAGGGCTATCTATTGCATTTATGGTATGCAAGTATTTTCTTGTAGGTAAAATTCTATGGATAATTCTAAATTGAAACCACTGTAATGTAGAACTAGAGGTTGATTTGAAAGATGCCATGTAAACATCCTTCCATGTTTCTTGCTCTATGTTATAATTTTGTTCCCATTTAACTTTAGAACAAGGTTGTTCTGTATTTTTATTAAGTATACAGTAAAATTCTTTACTTCCTTTTGTTGTTTTTAAGAAGGGTGTGACATTTTACGGCAGCGTTGGTTCGAATAATTTCTGAGTTATGTCCATGTATATTATATTTTTGTTACCTGCCATGGAGTTAATTGATGCTATAATTCCATTGTAAGTCATGAAATTTGTTTTAAGTTTATATATGGTACGAAATTTATCCAAGGAATACAAATATCCATCAGTGTTAAAAAGGTCATTTATAAGATAAATTCCCTTGTCATAACATTCTTTCATACAGAAGGTTTTTCCTCCTATAACCAAGTGTGCATGTATTATAAAATAGTGGACTTGCCAGAAAAAGTTGATTGTATTATATGGTATTATTTTCCATGAAGTAAAAAACCTTTAAAACATCTCTCCAGAACATGTTTTTCATTGTAACTAATTTTTGCTGTATGGAGCTCTTTTCAAAACAGCATAATTTTTTTAATATTGATAGTGTTAGTGATTACTATGATATGGTGCCACCCACTACTACATGTATTGCTAATGAGTCGTTTTATCCATGATGCTTTTAACCCAAAGATAAAAGCTTGCATGTTAGTCATATTTAAACCACCTTCAGAATAGTGTTTGATTACGACAGATTGTTTGATTTTTGGACCTTCCCACAAAAAATCATATACAATGCTGTTGATAAGTTTAATCGTCGACTCATTTGGGTTGGGGAGAGACATAAATAAGTGATTAAGTTTTGGTATTAATAACATTTTAATGACTGTTATTTTTCCAAGAGGGGTTAGGTACCTACGTTTCCAAAGCTTAATGTGATTTTTATTGTTAGTATTTTATGATTATAATTTATGTCAATCATTTTGTTTAAGTCTACATGAAAATTAATAATGATATATCTGTTCCATCCAGAAGAATTGATGTGTCATCGGCAAATTGTGATAATTTATGTTCTTTTTTGTTAATGGTTATTCCCTTAAGTTTTGTGTTATTTTTAATCATTATTGCTAGTATTTCTGCACATAAAATAAAGATATACGGCGAGATCGGATCACCCTGACGGCAGACTCTACCGATAGAAAAAAATGAGGATAAATGACCTCCGAGGTTAACAGCTAGTTTTGCTTTATTGTAAAATAATCTAATCCATGATATTAGAGAGTTACCAAATTTAAAAAACGTCAATACTTTATAGATAAAAGACCATGATAAGGAGTCGAATGCCTTTGTAAAGTCGACCAGCAAAAGAAAACCTGCTCTATCTTGCTCTTCTGCGGATTGCATGATATTATATATTAAACGAGTATTTTCACCAAGATATCTCCCTGCAATAAAACCAGTTTGACTATCATTGATAAGGTTAGGTTATACAACTTTAAGTCTGCATGGTATGGTCCCTGAGGCTAATTTATAGACACAATTGAGTAGAGATATGGGTCTGTATTTTTTTTTAAAATTGTCTTGGGTTGTTATCTTTTGGAATCAAGTTATGATTCCTTTTGTCTGATTTATTGACAATTCCCCTTTTGTGTAACCATAATTGATAGCTCGAACAAAAAAATGACCTATTTTTTTCCTAAACACATAAAGAAGTCTGCCCCAAAGCCATCTGTACCGGGTGAACGGTTATTATGCATTGATGATAGAGAACGTGATGCTTCTTCGTATGTTAGAAAGCCATCCAGAGATTTTGAATCTTTGTCATTAAGGGTTGGTACTTTGAAGTTAAGAAAGTCTTGATTGAGATCGACATTATTTAATTATGAGTCCTTGTTGGAATACAAGTTTTCATAAAATGATTTTGTTTCATCTAAAAAATTAAACTGGTCAGTTATAATAGTTCCTCCATCTTCTTTTTCAATTTTTGGGATTATTTAACCAGTGAAATTATGGGATTCTAAATTACAGAAAATTTACTTGGCTTTTCTCCTTCCTCAATTATATTTGCACGTGACCGAATTAAAATTCCATTCATTTTTATTTTACGCAGTTTCTGAAGTTCATCCTTAAATTGTTGAAGTTTTCTATTGTTTGAATTTGTTTTATAAGTTTATTTCCTAGTTCATTATTTTGCCTATTTTTGTAGCTTGAGTAAGAAATTGACTTTCCTCTAAGTTCCATAAGTAAAGTATCTAAAAAGAGTTGATCATTTATCACTAACTGTATTTGGTAATTTGGCAAATTACCAAAATTTTCCATATTATAGACAGGGCACGCATACTGACTTTTAATATCAGTTATTTTGCCGTTAATGGTTTGTAAATAGTCTAAATCCTTTAATAGGGAATTGTTGTGCTTCCATAAGGTTTGCCTTTCACAATTTGTGTAAAGCTGCAATTTAGTACTGTTATAGAGTGATCAGACCTATAGCTGGTATCAATTATACAGTTATTTATAAATGAAAGAAGGGAGTCAGAAACCCAAAAAAAAGTTTTCTTTAGTAATTATCTCCAATCAAGTTTGTTCAAATGAAATCGCCGGTATCAAAAATATCTGCTCCCCGGGGGTCCAACGTTTGTATTTAGAGATCATTCACTTGTAGAGAGAACAACTTAAAGGGAATGTATTGAAACGGCCAAACAAACTATATTATTGAGAGTTCTGAAAACTTGGGAAAATGTGAAAGAATTGTCAAAATCAGATAATAAACAAAAACGATACGACCATTTGAATGTTGTCTTAAAACGAATATGGGAGCCGCCATTTTGAGAACTATGAATTCAACGTTCAAAGCTACTTGATAAATATCATATAAAGCAAAGAAAATCTCTGCAAATTAATGCAAACTCATTTACTGGTCATATAAAGCACTAATTCCATTAAGTATACATATTTTTCATATAGTTGCTGTCATTTTCCCCCCTTTAAATCAATAAGTATTCATATTTATAAATGCTCCAAGTATGGTCATTTAGAATTATGATGTCATAGCTCTCAAAATGGCGGCTTCCATATCCGTTTCAACATAACCTTCAAACCATCTTATCTTATTTGTTTATCATCCGATTTTGATAACTATTTCACCATTTTCCAAGTTTTTCAGAACTCTCAGTAATACCGATTGTTTGTCTGTGTTGCTACATTCCCTTTAACACATTTTCTTCTTTGAAACACCACAAAGCATGGAACCCTTATTTATTGCATGTAGCATAAACGTATGGTCCTCTTCCAAAGTTTGTTCAAATGGTGACCCTAGGGTCAAATTTGACCTCACTAATATAAATGGGACCAAAAATGAAAAGTCTTCTTCAAGGCAAAGAGCAAATATGGCCACGCCCCGGGAGTCACCGTTTATATAGTTATTATAGAAACATCTTTAAAAAAAATCGTATTCTCTGAAACTACAAGAGCTAGATGTCTAGTATATTGCATGTACTACAACAATCTAATCGTCATCTGTCAAGTTTGTTCAAATGGTGACGCTGGGTTGAAATTTGGATCCTCCCAAGGTTCACATGATTTAGATGGACTTACGAGAAAACAGTTGAAACATCTTTTCTAAAACCACAAGGTATAGAACTTCCATATATTAAATACAACATAAGCGTATGATCCTCTACCAAGTTTTTTTCAATTGGTGACCCTGGGGTCAACTTTTAACTCATCACAGGAGTCACATGTTTACAAGGCAACGAGCTCTCATATATATTGCATGTAGCATAAGCGTATGATACTCTACAAAGTTTGTTAAAATGGTGACACTGGTGGAGGGGGAGGGGGTGGGTTCACAGTTTTACATACACTTATATATGTTTGTTTGACCGACGTGAACGGGAAGGTGTCTAAAAACTACTACTACACATGTATATAAGTAAATATTTAACATTTATTACAATATACATCATCTGTATTTATTTACATATAATGCTATTTTGTTAGATGTCATAACATGTATCTTCATACAATATAAAGGAAAAAAACAATACACGTACTTAAAGGGTGTACATTAGACGTTTTTTGAAATAATGTAACATGATAAAAATGTTCCAGTTTATAAAACAAATGCCATATCAATAAAAATATGGTGCTATCACTTTGATATTCAGGACTCAACTTTGAATTCGACATAGATTTCGAATAAAATCGGGTGTAAAATGCTTAATTTAAGTTAATGAAGTTTGAATAACTTAGGACAGCACATATTATTGTGCAGAATTAATTTCCTTGTCAATAAAGAGTCATTCGTTTTAGGCTAATTCATTAGGTTTTGGCCTTTTAGAAACGAAACTATTATTATTAGACTATTTTAACTCGGACCCCTAGAAACCCAAAAAATGCCTAGTGTACCCCCTGTAAATTCTGCAACAAGCGAGAGAATGACGATATAAATTAAAAAATCACACATAGCATATTGAGACATTTGATCACGTGTACCAATAAAAAGAGACGGTTAATCGGTTGTCAAAGAAAAACATAAATAGTTCTTTTTGTTGTTGTGTTTTTTTTTGTAAAATGAATTTCGATCACTTTGCACCATAAGGTTATTGAACAAAAAGCGTTTTCTTGCAAACCAAATAAGAATATCAGCATTTTAAATATGTGTTGAAAGAAATTGATCTGAAAAAAGCGCATTAACACTAATGTCGATAACATCAACAGCTGCATGACGTCATTGTGTAAAATAAACCTACAAGACGTTGATTTTTGGCAACGTCAACGCACATAATGTCGGTGGTATGTAAGAAAAAATAATTAGTCATGGATATCTGTTTCAGGTAGGGTACTTAATACCCTCGCTATAACCATTTTAACTGGAACATAGGCAGAGTCTTGGTTCAGATAAAACATCTATACCTCAAGTTGAAATTCACGTTCTTCACCGGATACTCATAGTCAAAGACCTTGCTAGCGAGAAGCAAGATCTGAACACAGATAGTGGCATTGACTGTGACCTTGACCTTGACCTGCAGTTATTGATATGTTAAGTATGCAAATTAAAGTTTCATGAAAAAAATACAAACATATGAAAATGGGGAATATTTAGTTTTGGTACTTTGAACCATTACTGTGTCTCTGACTGTGCCTTGACCTTTCGATATTGGTTTGGCAAGTTGATTCTGTCAACGACTACGAACGATCTTCGGGAGCTTGTTTTTAATAGTTAATACTCATTTAACTGTAAAGTTTTAACATTAAGAAGATAAATTATTTTATCACATAACTTACGGTGTGGGAGTGTAATAACACCATTCTATATTTTCGATATTCCACTAGTGGTATAACTATGCACGCGCTGTCAAAATATCGATAATGACTATGATCCAATACATTCCCACGTTCTATGGCGTTGTCGTGTGTTAAAGGGACAGACATATGCAATAAAAATCTATGTGTCAGTTATGTGACAAATAGAATCTAACATTCGTTCTCATTCATTATTGAATTTATTAAACTCGTTAGAAAAAAATGACAAGATGCTCGGCAAAAGCCTCGCATTATATTATATTGCCAACTCGTTTAATAAATTCAATAATAAATGAGTATTCATGTAAGATCCTCTATATATTGTTTGGTACTGCCGGTGACCATATTTATTTGCCATATATCTATAAAAAAATTACATTTTCTAAAATTTACTTCAACTCAGAGACCAAACAATTAAGTTGCAACACAAATATGTTATTTCAGTGTGACGTCATTAATTTAAAAAGAAAAAAAAACGGATAGTTGAAGTCCAGTGAACACTAGCCATTACTTGTATATAGATATTTGATAAGTTATCGTCAGACGCTCCTCAAATGTATCATAACATGTCAACGAATTATACTGGAAATGAAACTTAACTATCTACAATCTACCGAATTAATGTTGCATTCTTCCGTTAATTTCGTTAATTGAATGTATACGTAAATACAAATTTAACACTAGGGACGTCAGCATACAATATTTCATTAATGTCGAGCTCATCCATCTGTAAGGCTGATAATGTATAACAACATAGCATATAACAGTGATAATAAATACCTCATTCCTTGAAAATAACATTACAAATATAAAATATTAATATTTAAAAATTAAAAAAAAACTGAAAGCACGTGTTTGACTGTTAATGTTAAATTTCAAAGAAAACAAATTTGAACTTGGATGATGAATAGTTTACAGAGTACATTGTTTTTGAAAGAAACATACCAAAAGACCATTTGTTTTGTATTAACACAATAAAAGAAAGTATAATGAGATATTCAACAAATAAACAAAAGCTGTCGGAAGGACAGCAAGCTCGACTATTCGAAGTCAATGTTAAACAAGGCCACCGCCACTTGAATTGAAATTAAAATACTCGCCTTAGAACTTTCACCTGATATTTTAAGTCATAAAAGGGTCATACTTTGGCTTAAATGAAATTGAAAGTTATGAAACCAGAGTTTCTGATACTGAAGACACTTGTCAAGTTTCAATGAAGGATAGCCAATGACTAAATTCCATTATGTTTATTTCGCTCTTCGGGGCATTTAATTTTATTAGATACTGGGACCATAAGCCATACGACATGGGGAAGCATACAACTCCATGTCAACCGCCGTATGCATGCCATCTTCGGGATGGTTAAAATTGTGTACTATTGATTTTATGAATATTGAGTTCTGCTCAACCCGGGGCTAGAGGGCGTGAGCGTTAGCTAGCATATTTCACTACCGCTCATGAGCAGTCTCAATCAAACCGAGACTGCAATATTTCGTATGTGTCGTGCTCGGCCGTTTCCAAAGGTCCATTGTCATACTCTTTTTTTTGAAAAATCTTCAACCAATTTTTGGTTCTAAAACAAAATACAGAGTTATATAACACGTGTCTGTAAGTGTCCTTGGTGATATTAATACCACTTGTCAAGCTTCTTTGATTTTTTATAGACGTTGTGGGTATTGAAATACATATACTTGCCAAAAACAAACACCAAAATTCTAAGTGCCAGAATTCTAAGTGGAAAATGGGATATACCTTTGCTAAATACAATACAAAGTAATGGAACATCAATCTCTGAGTGTCCTGATCAGTCTGAAGATATATGTCAATCTTTACTGAAGTTGTATTGAAGTACATGACCATGGCTTAAAACGTTAACCATACATTCTATGTCGAAAAGGGGAAATACATGTTGATAAAATGCAATGCAGAGATAAGGAAAATGTGCCTACCAAGTGCACTAGATTGTACTAAATACATATGCCAAGCTTTACTGAGGTTGGATTGATATATGACAAGCAGCTATTGAAATACATGGACCTTCCAAAAAACTTTATTCAGAAATTTAAAGTCGAAAAAAGACAATACCTTTGCTAAAATGCAAAAAAGATTTATGTTTTGTAGATACATAATTCCTTAGCTCGGTATTGCATTTTAGCAAAATAACTCTCTTTGTTTGACTTAGAACGTGTATCTACTAGTCCCACTAATGGTACTGAATGCATATTCGAAGTTTATATCCCAAGTTTATATAAGTTTAAATGATATCTGACTTGCAGTTATTAGTTTAAACTTATTTATCTTACATCGATTGTAACGAAAGCTCTATGAACTTATTTGAATCACTCTCGACCCTGTCATTTTGCAACGCACTGCATGTTTAGTGATTGACCCATTTACAATTCACCACTACCTACATCCTTATCGGAAGGTAGCGTTTGGTGTTTGTCTTTAATCTTGTCTTGTCGTAACCTTAACATTTGTTCTCCTTGCTCTGGCTTCTGCCAAGTCATTGAGTATTTACTTTGTGGCTTTCTAGGTTTTCATTTTGTTATATTATATATACATGATCATTTATGTGTTTTATTTATATTGCCTATTAATGCTGCCTTTTTTGTTAGAGATTATAACCTGGCAGCGATATCTTTATTTACCCTGTCCCGTTTATTGGGATGACAACAGAGTAAGGGTGAGGTTTGGTGCACCCTAGAACCTGGTTTAAACCCCCAGCGGCCTTTTTTTGCCACTGACCGTTCCAAGGCGGTAACCCTATTGGCAACCCCTTTTTGTTTGTGATGTCATTTCTTGACTTTTATTCATCTTTATAGTTGTTCTTTGTTTCTGTGTGTGTTTGTGGTTGACTGTCTTCTTGAATGCTGCTTTTCCTGTTCGATTTTTTTTTCTACTGTTGGAGTTATTGAAATACATAGACTTTTCAAAACGTGTTTAATGTTAAATTCTAAGTCGAAATATTTTAAACTCTAAGTCGAATTTTTTTTTACTGATGTATAACCACTGGTTGCTGCAATAATTGGACTTGCCAAAAACCTTTAAATTAAATGCCAACGCCGACGCCAACGCCGAACTTTATAGATATATGACTGCATCGATTGAAATACAAGGACTAGCCAAAAACACTTTAACCAGCAATTCCAAAAAAAATGCCATAATTTTGCTAAAATCCAAAACAGAGCTTGGAACATGTTTCTTCTAACGCCCTTTACAGTACTGACGTCATATTCAAAGCCTAACTAAAGTTATATTCATATATGACTTGCAGTTATTGAAAAATATGCACTTGCTAAAAAACTTTAAACATAAATTCTAAAGTCAAAAAGAGCCATACTTTTGGTAAAATGCAATACAGAGTTATTAAACATGTGTCTACCAGTGCCATTGATTAATGACGTCATATTTCAAGCTTTACTGAAGTTGTAGTCATATATGACTTGCAGTTATTGAACAATATGACTTGTCTCAATAAAGCTCAGACCTAAAAATCAACGCCAACGCCGGGGTGAATACAATAGCTCTCCTTATTCTTCGAATATTCAAGCTAAACACAGTTGCAAGTGATAATAGTGAAACAAATTATAATCGAAACAAGAGTACAATAACACACCGTATCACAACATGAGAAATGAGACAAAAGCAATACATCTTTCCGTATACATGTGTCAGTGTACTCTCGTGCATGTGCATTGATTTGACAACAGCATGCGCGCAAAATACATTATTTTTAGTATGTTTGAGACAGTTTATTTTGTTTCCTTCTATCGACATCTACCAGATCCAGTACCATCAACCAACCACCATTCTATTTTGATGACTGTCCTTTAGAAATGAATTACAAAAAAATTCAGAAGGCACTGACACAATACTACAGTCATTCCTAGGTCCCCAGCAGGCGATTGGAATCAATGCATATATATAAATAGTATAATATTTTCCTTTCTGATATACTACTTATCACATAAACATAAACATATACATAAACTTAAATGTATCGCAAAAGAAAATATGGTCATAATTCATAATATAATGGAAAATCTAAATAAATATATATATTTGTTCAAATAAAAGCACATTCTTTGAAAACGGTTAAAATCAACACACTGTGATTGAATGATTGACTACCAATTTAAATCAATATCAGAATATCCAATATAAGCAATTAGCAACTGTTTGTCTTGGGTTACACTAAAAATTCCTGAAAGTGCGTCTATCACGACTGGTGTAGGGAACGTCGTAGCAGTGCTCATAACCAAAATTGGAGAAGCCCTTGGAGGAACTCGTAGAGAAATTTGACTGAATTGTCTTCGTGCTGTCCGATCTATCCCTCTCGTGCTGGTCTTTTCTACTGTTCCGCTGACTGCCATTGCTGTAGATGACAAACAAATGCACAATAGAATGAGTTACAACCGGTAAATAATATAGTCAGTGACAACAAGGTAAACAATACATGTAGAGTCATAAACAGTTACAACCGGGTAAACAAACTTCGTAGGGTTCAACCAGTTGAACAGTATAGTAAGTGAAGCGCATTCATAGAGTGAGGTAAAATTACAAAAAGTAGATATAAAGGTCGAACGGGAAATGTAGCATTCAAGGACCACAGTCAACCAAAAACACACACAGAAACAAACAATAATTCCAAGGATAAATAAAAAGGCAAGATATCACACAAACACAAAACGGTTGACAATAGTGCTCCCGCCTTGGAAAGGTCAGTTGCAGAACGGCACTTTAATTTATGCATAATCAAATACCGAAAACGTCAAGGGGATAAAATACAAAAACGAAATAAAAATAACATTTGCTAATTAAATTAAAACTATCAGACTCAAAAGGACCATAATCAGTATTATAAGTAATATTTAGTTATCGGTGGTACATTTTCAATTTCTTTTGCTTTCTTACTTAATTTTTTATTCGGTGGTTCCACTACTCCGGCCGATAAAAGGCTCTGGGTATTGTTTAACCACTTATAGGATATGTTGTCTGCTTTTTAATTTAGATATGCAGGCTTCAAAACTGTTGCTCCCATCTAAATTCCATTATGTTTATTTCGCTCTTCGGGGCATTTAATTTTATTAGATACTGGGACCATAAGCCATACGACATGGGGAAGCATACAACTCCATGTCAACCGCCGTATGCATGCCATCTTCGGGATGGTTAAAATTGTGTACTATTGATTTCATGAATATTGAGTTCTGCTCAACCCGGGGCTAGAGGGCGTGATCGGTAGCTAGCATATTTCACTACCGCTCATGAACAGTCTCAATCTAACCGAGACTGCAATATTTCGTATGTGTCGTGCTCGGCCGTTTCCAAAGGTCCATTATTATACTCTTTTTTATATATAGTATCTTTAGTAAACAGATGAATAAAAAATTGATCCCGAATAGTTCAATGTTTACTTTCAGTCAAACACAATTAGTTACTTACCTATATGAACTAGGTATCGAATTTGAAGCCGAAAGTGACCTTGACACGCGATCCTTTTCTCCGCCCTTGCAGCAGATAATGTACCACTGATCTCTGACCTTCTTCTTGCGCACCACAAACAGGATAAATATAAAGAATCCTTGCAGCGAGTTCAAAATGGTAAATACATATTGAAAAGGAAGCCTGGCATCCGAAATAGCGAGGTATCCGAAAACCCATGTCAAACCTAAAACAAACAAAAAATGTCATCATAAGATTTAACAAACATGTAACAAAAATACGATGTAAAATACAAGGTTACTATAATGAATGAGGCCAAAAATTAATCATATTTCTTCTTATAAGACAATATAATAAAACATGCCATATATACTGATTTATAATACTGTTTCTGAAGCAATTAACCCAAACCACGGTTCCTCACGCTATTTTCTTCTGGTTTGGTCGCAACTGCTTCGCCGATTTCCCTAATCGATATATATTTCTCGAAAGAATTTCGGTGCTGTAAAATGATATTAACATAACAAGAGGCCCAAGGGGGCTTGTATCGCTCTACTGGTTTAATGCGTTATGCTGTTCAAATATTATTTAGTGACTTTTGAGAAAAAAAACTAAATTTAGAAGGTCACCCATTCATCCGACCGAAAGGTACATATCTGTATAATAAAAAATACACTATTCGATACTCATCAGATGCTTTTCTTATAATATCTAAATAAAGATTCTACTTGGATCAATCTAAAAAAATAGCTCCTTTCTATGTAACTAGATTTAAAACGATTATTTTAAAAGCTGCTAGGTGTACACATGAGACGGCTTATTGTGAAATTACTCGGCAAAAAAGTACACTCTTTCTCAAAGTGTAATCATGTAATGTATAATCCTTGTATACTTTCTGGAATGTCATATGGGAAAAGGTAATGCAAATATTAAAATATACACTAAATGGTATGCTTTAAACGGGCACTACGATAAATGTTTACCATAACACTGTGTGGCAACTCACAAGCGTTTGTCCATTTTTGGCTTTCTAAGCTTTTGTTTTAATATTCATATATGCATGATTATCTTTGATGCCTAGTTTGTTAGAGGATATATCTAGGTGGGGTGGGGGTCTTTATTTACACTGTCTCGTCTTATTGGGATGACACAAGGGTAATAATGAGGGTGTGTGAACCTGGTTTAAAGCCCCGGCAGCTGTTTAGCCAGTGACCGTTCCAAGGTGGTACCCCTATTGCTAACCCTTGTGTGTTTGAGGTGTGGCATATTTTATTTTTCTTCTATTTTTCCTTGTAGTTGTTGTTCTTGTATGCGTGTTTTTCGTTGACTGGGGTATGTAATTGCCACATTTCCTGTTCTATTTTTCAGCCACAAATTACATTCTTTCTCAAGATATAATGTCCAATCCTTGTTTACGTGTCTGGAATTGTTGAAGAGATAAGGTAATGCACACATTAAAATAAATCGTTAGTTTTGGTGCTTCAGACGAGTAGACATGCTCAGAAGCACGTGTGGTTTTGCTGTGTTTTGTGTCTGCAATACCTACCTAGAAGTATAAAACTAGTAATGGCAGCCTGCAGATTTGTCATTGCTATCTTTTGCTTTTTCTGGTTGCTACGAAGACCCTTGCCTCTTCTGAAGATGCTTATCACGGTGATAAAGAAGATGACGATATTCACGGTGATTATACAGGTTATTGGGACTGCAAAGGCGAAATAGAACGCTGGAAGATCCATCCAGCAGCTGTATTGAATGCAACAAAATGATCAGTAAGAAAACAATATTTCAATGTGTGCAATACAACAAACTTTGAAGCAAACGTTGTAGATAATTAAAAAACACAATGTTGCTGAGAATTTAAGATAAATGATACAACGATTTAGTTGTTTATTACATTAAATAGCGTGTATGCATGCATTCTGAATAAAACGAAACTCGGACATCCTATAAGCGGTGTAGAAAATGGTCAAAACATACTAATTTGGTCCTCCTTTGTACAAGTCGTAATCGACAGACAGCACAGCAATCACTGGTAAGAGCGGAAGACCTTAAAATAACAAATCGTTAACTAAGTGTTATGTACGCTAGTTCAACTTATATAAATCACTAAATAGTTTTAGCAACACAAATGTGATGTATTCTTCATGCGAAAGTTCCATATAGATAATATAACGCTTTTTGTGAATTATGTGAACAGTTTGAAAGAATTTAATTCATACCTATACAAAGTATCAACATTATAAAAAGGAACAAAAACATTATTTAATGTGTATGAGATACATTTTTAATGTATTCAATTTTAATTGTTCTTGGACCTTTTTAAATTTTGTTCGATTAAAGTCTTAACTGTGAGCATTTTACGTTATTATGTGCAATATATCTCAACGGTTTTTAAGTAATAAATATGAACTATAACGTACAACAAACCATTTAAATCTGTAATGTTGAGACTTCAAAAAAATAATGCGACAAAGAAAAGCACAGCTAATATCTTTATTCGTTTACAAAACATATTGAAATTTAATTGTCTGTTTTTTAAATTAATATTTTGCCTGTTACTTGTGATACGTAGGCTTCATAGTCTCTTCTCCTAACTAAATTCCATTTTGTTTATTTAGACCCTTGTTTTTTTCGATTAGGGCATACCATTTTGCTAGAAACTGGGACATATGCCGCTGGCCATGGAATGTATGAAAATACCTCGTTGAATGTCCCATGTTCAAAGTTATATCCATACCATCTTCTGTTGACATTTTAAATATTGAGTTCTGCTCAACCCGGTGCTAGAGGGCGTGAACGGTAGCAAGAACTTTTTTTCTCAATCGAACCGAGACTGCAATATGTTTTGTATTTATCGTGTTCGGCGATTTCAAATTTGTCATTCCATACTCTCTTTAGATTATATTATTATTATTAACGAACCAACAAAATAATAACTTGAAAATCACTCTCACCCCAAGCCGGCAACACCGTCTTCAGTGTGAACCTGGTTATGTATGTGCCAAGGATTTTCACGAATGTGAGGTACTGCAATATGGCTTCCATGAGCATCCACATGAACGACACCAGAATGAGGTAGTGAAGCATCATGGCCACGGTCACACAGCCCCAGTAGTTATGCGTCTGCTTGATCCCGACGAGAAAAACCAGCAGCGATAACAACAGAGCTAACGACAGGTTAAACAGCGTCTGCTGAGCTCGACCCTGTCGGAGTTTCCTTTAAAAATAACAAATGGGTAATGTTACAATATATCAATCGAAGTTAAAACGTTCAACATAACATATTACATGGCATATATGATTCATTTTTGAGAATTTTGAGAAAAAATGGAAACCAAACGGATTCTACTTTAGGAATTTTTGGGAACATGGATACCAAAAGGCGGTTATTCTTTCTATATAGATAACAGCAATAGAATGACTAGAAAACGATATTTTAAACCTCATCGGTTGAATTAAATTGTATTTAGCCACAATATAGCTACATGTGTACTGAATCTATTTAAAACGATGCTTCAACCAAGATGTGTCCTGTAAAAAAAAGCAATATTTAAGAAAAACATCACTTCATTAAATAGAAATATCGAATCCGTTATAGTATTAAGAATTGATATGATACCCGGCACATCCTCGCATCATAAGTTGTAAGATCCTGTATATGCTGTTTATGTTCTTAATTATATTATGTTTCATATACTGGCATATTTATATAGTTTGTACATTGTCAATGATAGTATAAGTAGATATAAAATTCGAACAGGAAAAGTAGTATTCAAGGACGACAGTCAACCACCGCCAGGTTATAATCTCTGACAAACAAGGCAGCATTAAGGCAATATAAGTAAAACACATAAATGTTTCATATACTGACCTAAAGAACAAAAATGAGATAATTGTTAGAGATAGTCCCAGAATTGAGCAACTCAATCCAATCATTGTAATTATACTCAAAGACAACTCGTGGGCCTCTGGTAGTGGCTTTGCTTGACCGTAGAAGTCCTGGAATAAAAAAAGTAAAATAAAGTTTTACACGATATTTTCATTTCATCTGTTCTTTAAAATTAGCTTTGACAGTTTAGCATGTCATATTGAATAATTCGTTTCATCTTAAAAAATACACTCAGAAAATACACGTAAAATCAAATTTATAATTCAAAAATAATGTTTTAGGGTGGTTACCTTCTGTGAATGATGCACTTTTTGTTCCACTTTTGCATTTATTTTGTTAACTAGGTTTTGTTAACTAGGTGTTAACTAGAATTTAACACTGAGTTTAAAAGTTTGTATTTAAATTTACTACATACACAATATAATCTACCAGATAAAAATGCTATAAGTGACATGCCTAAACAGGTAGAGAAATAACATAAATGACATAAATGAAAGTACCAGCAAAACGGCAAAATTGGTAAGGTGATCGCAAAGGCAGACATCACGGCCGTTGACTCTGCCATCGTAGTAGCATCCTTGTGTGGACCAGCCTCCTGTCATATTATTCATATCGAAATCCCACCATACACAGCTTCTGCTACTGTCGCTTTCCTTGAACAAAATGTGAAGTTATCTTAAGAATCATAATTAACATGACGTCAGTTGTCAATCATGTATCCATTTTACCAATCAAACTAATACGATTCGACAAAGAATAGCACGTGCAACTGTATTATAATTAACCTATTGTCAATATACTCCGACATCAGCAATAGGGCGGAGACAGCTAAGTTATGGCGTCATGTTAATTGGAAAGTTGTAGAATCGACATACTTTGAGATTTTAATCCCAATAGAAATTCAGTCACTGTTTTAATTTCAATTCTTCTATTCACCTGTTGTATTTAACTAATGCTTTCATGTAATACCTTATTAGCTGATTACCTCAGTTTGCATGTCACATTTTGCTGATGTTTTATATATGTTGTAAACGTTCTTCATTCGTAAAAACAAATACAAACATTTAAAGACAGGACGTCAGCTCATAAACATGTACTATACAAATATTTGTTATACTCCGACACCCCAGTTGGATGTAGCTTTTTATGAAATATTGGTAGTTTCGTATTACAATTAAAACAGCTTCATATGTACAACGGATTATAACATTACTGTAATGTTTTGTAAAAGTAACAAATATTTTAAATTACTGGTAATACCTTTAAAGGTCTGAATATTGTTTTGACCTTTTCCTTGAGTCCTTGTAGCTTTTTACCGGAAATACTGGCCGATATTACATAGCTGTTGAGATTAGCAAGCTGCTGTTCTGTTGGATTAAACGTTCGACCATCAGCTGAAGCTGTCGCCTCGAACAATTTGCTCTTTCGGAATACCATCATTGTCAATCGGTTACTGATGCTCTCCCCTGATGTATAAATATGTTACATTCAATCACAATTTATTGCAAATGCGTGAGTATTAGTGTTTGCATTACCAGTAGTTAAAAGTTACTGAATATTTGGGATCGGGTTCTAGTTTTCCATAGTATTGTAGGCCATTATGGGTTCTAGGTCATTTCTGAAAATAAGATAGTATATATGAGTTAAACTTGTTTTATTTCCTTTTTTCTACGAACATTCCAAACATGCCAAAATGTAAATGTAAAAAATGTATTATGAAAAGGAATTTTGAATTTGCAATATATGTTTTAAATTTACATATAGATTCATACAGATTTCGCAGTCATAAATTGTAAGTGTCTAACCCCAGAGTAAATATTCTAACATTTGTTTCAGTTTAATACGTGTTTACTAGCTTAAAAACATCATCAATTGTATTACCAATGTCATTATTACCTTTTTCCTTTTGACTAAAGACCTCTACTGGAAGTTCAATGGCTGCATCGAACTCAGCATCTATCAGTTGTGACTTGTTAAACAGAGTTGCAATTTCGTCAGTACGAAATGGCATATCTGCGTTGGTGGCATCGCTTTGGGCGGCAAGACCAATCACTGGGTTGGTGCTCGGTCCTAGGTCCCATATTTCAACGACAACATTATCTGATACCATTCGCATGCTAGTCTCTTTGCCAAGATCTGCATTGTCTGCAAATCTCTCGAGCGATTTAATAATTCTACAAATCAAGTACACTGTGTTAACATATATCTGTATAAAATACATAATACGATATAGAGTTACATAGACTTCAAAAAGCTTAACATAATTTGGTTTTAAAAAAAGTATGGCATTTTTTGGGGCTTGAATCCTGACCGTCCGCTCTAAGTTTGTATTAACTAGTATATAAAAGTTAATACGATCTGCAATATGATTGGTTGCAACCATTTTTCATGTCAGCGATCTCAATATTTTAAGTCTAAAAGAAACAAATCTGAAAAAAAATATAAAAAGATCGGACAGGGAAAGTAGCATTCAAGGAGGACAGTCAACCACAAAACACAGAATCAAACACGCAAACAGACAAACAAGAAGGCAAAAGCAATTATAAATGCAATCGACATCACAAACAGTCAGTGGCAAAGTAGGCCACTGGGGGGTTTAAACCGGTTCTAGGGTGCACTAAACCTCACACTTACCATACTGTCATCCCATTAAAACAGGACAGTGTAAATAAAGAAATCCCCGCCATGATCTAATCTCTAACCAACAAGGCAGCATCAATAGGCAATATAAGTAAAACACAAATATGCTCGTGTAAATATAATACAAAAAAAACAATAGCCTAGAAAGCCACAATGAAGGTATTCAATGACTTGGCAGAAGCCAGAGCAGTAAGAGAATAAACCATTAAGGGCACGACACGAAAGATCATGGACAAACATCAAACGCCACCGTCCCAATGGGCTTTAGGTAGGCGTCATCATAGGGTCCACAACCTGTCCAGTCATCGTACAATTAAAGAGGAAAGCATAGTGGCGAACTGTAAAAGGGTCCACCACCAAGCATGCAGTACGTTGCAAAATGATAGGGTCATAACCTCTTGAATTTGTATTAATGTGGTGTTCGAACGTCTACCGACAAAAAGAAATTACCTGACGGAGATGCTTTCCATAACCTAAACCCTTTTTGTTTATATTGTAATGTTTTTCCCTGCGAATATATTTGTAGAATATGTTAGGCGCGTAAGAATTTACGATGGATCTTTTTTACTAACACTTTCCTCTGGTTGTCGTCAAATGGCACTTGTTATGTGATATATAAGTAAAGTAGTCGTGAAGATAAATAGTTAATAGGTGCTTGCATAAATACGAACCTATTTGCTGCTTGTGTCTCAGTATTAGCGACTTCGATCTGTCTATTACTGGTGGCCATTAGTTTGTCAATAGTCTTCAATACATTTTCCCCAACCTGGTAAATAAGAATATAAACACATACATATTTACCGATAAGAAAAAATACGCTAGAAACAGTTCGAAAAGTGTCAACATTTTAATATAGAAACATTTCACCTAATGAACTATTTAAACAATACCACACATTTATTAAGCAAGAAGGCGTGTGCTTCTATTTGCTTCTAAATCAAGTGTGTGTTTTATAAACAAAAAATTGTATAAGACTGATGCATTGTATAGTGTTCTAAGAGCTGGTCAGTCTTACGTATTTGTGATACGAGTAATATGTATAATCGTTTTTGGAATCTCGGTAAATACCTTTAGAGGTAGCTGTTTCACTTCTGTAGAATGCTCAAGTACATCAGCAATCTTGTTGATATCAGATGGTGTGAATTTTGCCGCAACGCTAGTTATTTGTGCAACCTCTTCTATTATGTTCTCAACATTTTTGGAATCGACCGGTGTCTGTAAATTAATGAGATTCAGTTTGTCATAGTATACATTTTCTGTTTATTATTGTGGCCAAAAATGGCAATACTACTTAAAAGGGCGTAAACTAAACAATTTCTCAAACTTAGTTTGCACAACAAGACACAGACGTTATAAAATATGAGCTGACATCAAATTTACAGAATTATGGAACGAAATAAAATAACGTAAAAAAAGTTATTAAAACTATCAGTGACTACAAACAAGCAGTAGAATTAAAAGTTCGTTCTCATGGAGTCACCTTCAATCGAAACATACTCGATTTGAGAATATCCTTATAATAAGTATATATGGTTTACATGAATGTTAAGCATTTCAAAAATATTCATCACTACTACTTAACCAGTACGTTTTTACACGATGTCACTATGACTGAATATTTCAATTTATTTGCGTTGTTTACACACCTATAATTCAAATGTCAATTTAAGACATTTGCAAAACAAATACATGTTAAGCTAACAGTAAAATTGACGTCAAACCTCTGCCATTTTTGTCAGTTGGTCTGTGAATGGTGACGCTCCCCATATCTCGTTATTTAAATCGTCTACAGGAATTTTCTCTAAACACTCGTTGGCAACGACGTCACCCCAGTAGGCGCCGGTATAGAAGTCACCCAAACAGCGGGCTGTACCACCAGGCAGACTGTTTGAAGCACCTACAGTCAAGACGAGTAATACATAGTTATACAATACTAGTAAACAACCAAACAGAACAATACTAGTAAACAACCAAACAGGATAATAGTATTAGTCAACCAAACAGGTCACACCGAGGGTGTAAAGAAGCAAAATAATACCGAGGGTTGCTTATGTAAAGAAAAGAGGCTATACTGAGTGTTTACTGATGATAAGAAATGGGGTCATTTAGGGTCTATGGTCATACTGATAGTTTGCTGATATAAGGAAGAGAAGTCATAACGATGGTTTGTTGATGCAGAGAGGTCCTGGTTTGCTGACGTAAATAATAGAGGTCATAACGATAGTCATACTGATAGTTTGCTGACCAAGGATGAGAAGTCATACCGATTATTTGCTGATAGAGAAAGAGAGGCCCGGGTTTTCTGACGTAAAATTAGAGGTCATCAATACCAACGGTTTGCTTATGTAAAGAAGATACTGACAAAAAAATGTCGGTGTGTTCTTGGACAAGATAGTGACGTACTTTCCCTTAGCCTCGTCCGTCGGATGGGGACGTAAACCGGGCGGTCCCGTGTATCGGTTTATCCTCCGAGCACGTTAAAGAACTATAGGAATCTATTCGATAATAAGAGTATGGCACGGTTCCCGGATTCCTATGTATCCTTCCCCTCTCTCTGGGGCGGCTGTAAATAACCTATACTGTCTTGACATTCAACAACATTCAACTGTCAAAAAAAAAAGAGGCGTACATGAAATGCGAAAAAAAAACAGAAATGCCGAGATGTTTCTGGTATAAAGGAGTTGGTCATACGGAGAGATATATTGCTGTAAAGGAGAATGGTCGTAGGAGGGGGTGACTTGTTGTAAAGGAGAATGGTCGTAGGAGGGGGTGACTTGTTGTAAAGGAGAATGGTCGTACGAGGGGGTGACTTGTTGTAAAGGAGAATGGTCGTACGAGGGGGTGACTTGTTGTAAAGGAGAATGGTCGTAGGAGGGGGTGACTTGTTGTAAAGGAGAATGGTCGTAGGAGGGGGTGACTTGTTGTAAAGGAGAATGGTCGTACGAGGGGGTGACTTGTTGTAAAGGAGAATGGTCGTACGAGGGGGTGACTTGTTGTAAAGGAGAATGGTCGTACGAGGGGGTGACTTGTTGTAAAGGAGAATGGTCGTACGAGGGGGTGACTTGTTGTAAAGGAGAATGGTCGTACGAGGGGGTGACTTGTTGTAAAGGAGAATGGTCGTACGAGGGGGTGACTTGTTGTAAAGGAGAATGGTCGTAGGAGGGGGTGACTTGTTGTAAAGGAGAATGGTCGTACGAGGGGGTGACTTGTTGTAAAGGAGAATGGTCGTACGAGGGGGTGACTTGTTGTAAAGGAGAATGGTCGTACGAGGGGGTGACTTGTTGTAAAGGAGAATGGTCGTAGGAGGGGGTGACTTGTTGTAAAGGAGAATGGTCGTACGAGGTATATCTTGTTCAAAGGGGAATAATCGTACGGAGGGATGTCTTGCTGTAAAGAAAATAGTGGATGTTTTGATGTAAAGAAAAAGGGTCGTACATAGAGATATTTAACTGCAAATGAAAGTGATCGTAGACATGGATATCTTAAAGTAGAGCGATCATCATAGGGATGTGTTGTTATAAAGCAGAGCAGTCATCATAGGGATGTCTTGTTATAAAGTAGAGCGGTCATCATAGGGATGTCTTATTATAAAGTAGAGCGGTCAATAGGGATGTCTTGTTATAGAGGAGAGTGGTCACCATAGGGATGTCTTATTATAAAGGAGAGCAATCACCATAGGGATGTCTTGGTATAAAGTAGAGCGGTCATCATAGGGATGTCTTGGTATAAAGTAGAGCGGTCACCATAGGGATGTCTTATTATAAAGTAGAGCGGTCATCATAGGAATGTCTTGTTATAAAGTAGAGCGGTCATCATAGGGATGTCTTGTTATAAAGTATAGTGGTCATCATAGGGATGTCTTGTTATAAAGTAGAGCAGTCATCATAGGGATGTCTTGTTATAGAGGAGAGTGGTCATCATAGGGATGTCTTGTTATAAAGGAGGGCGGTCATCATAGGGATGTCTTGTTATAGAGGAGAGTGGTCATCATAGGGATGTCTTGTTATAAAGTAGAGCAGTCATCATAGGGATGTCTTGTTATAAAGTAGAGCAGTCATCATAGGGATGTCTTGTTATAGAGGAGAGTGGTCATCATAGGGATGTCTTGTTATAAAGGAGGGCGGTCATCATAGGGATGTCTTATTATAAAGTAGAGCGGTCATCATAGGGATGTCTTGTTATAAAGTAGAGCGGTCATCATAGGGATGTGTTGTTATAAAGTAGAGTGGTCATCATAGGGATGTCTTGGTATAAAGTAGAGCAGTCATCATGGGGATGTCTTGTTATAAAGTAGAGCGGTCATCATAGGGATGTCTTGTTATAAAGTAGAGCGGTCATCATAGGGATGTCTTATTATAAAGGAGAGCGGTCATCATAGGGATGTCTTGTTATAAAGTAGAGCGGTCAATAGGGATGTCTTGTTATAGAGGAGAGTGGTCACCATAGGGATGTCTTATTATAAAGGAGAGCGGTCATCATAGGGATGTCTTGGTATAAAGTAGAGCGGTCATCATAGGGATGTCTTATTATAAAGGAGAGCGGTCATCATAGGGATGTCTTGTTATAGAGGAGAGTGGTCATCATAGGGATGTCTTGGTATAAAGGAGAGCGGTCATCATAGGAATGTCTTGTTATAAAGGAGAACGGTCAACATAGGGATGTCTTGTTATAAAGTAGAGCGGTCATCATAGGGATGTCTTGTTATAAAGTAGAGCGGTCATCATAGGGATGTCTTGTTATAAAGTAGAGTGGTCATCATAGGGATGTCTTGTTATAAAGTAGAGCGGTCATTATAGGGATGTCTTGTTATAAAGTATAGTGGTCATCATAGGGATGTCTTATTATAAAGTAGAGCGGTCATCATAGGGATGTCTTGTTATAAAGTAGAGTGGTCATCATAGGGATGTCTTGTTATAAAGTAGAGCGGTCATCATAGGGATGTCTTATTATAAAGTAGAGCAGTCATCATAGGGATGTCTTGTTATAAAGTAGAGTGGTCATCATAGGGATGTCTTGTTATAAAGTAGAGCGGTCATCATAGGGATGTCTTATTATAAAGTATAGTGGTCATCATAGGGATGTCTTGTTATAAAGTAGAGCGGTCATCATAGGGATGTCTTGTTATAAAGTAGAGCAGTCATCATAGGGATGTCTTGTTATAAAGTAGAGTGGTCATCATAGGGATGTCTTGTTATAAAGTAGAGCGGTCATCATAGGGATGTCTTATTATAAAGTATAGTGGTCATCATAGGGATGTCTTGTTATAAAGTATAGTGGTCATCATAGGGATGTCTTGTTATAGAGGAGAGTGGTCATCATAGGGATGTCTTATTATAAAGTATAGTGGTCATCATAGGGATGTCTTGTTATAGAGGAGAGTGGTCATCATAGGGATGTCTTGTTATAGAGGAGAGTGGTCATCATAGGGATGTCTTGTTATAAAGGAGAGCGGTCATCATAGGGATGTCTTGTTATAAAGTAGAGCGGTCATCATAGGGATGTCTTGTTATAGAGGAGAGTGGTCATCATAGGGATGTCTTGTTATAGAGGAGAGTGGTCATCATAGGGATGTCTTGTTATAAAGGAGAGCGGTCACCATAGGGATGTCTTGTTATAAAGTAGAGCGGTCATCATAGGGATGTCTTATTATAAAGTATAGTGGTCATCATAGGGATGTCTTGTTATAAAGTAGAGCGGTCATCATAGGGATGTCTTGTTATAGAGGAGAGTGGTCATCATAGGGATGTCTTGTTATAGAGTATAGTGGTCATCATAGGGATGTCTTATTATAAAGTATAGTGGTCATCATAGGGATGTCTTATTATAAAGTATAGTGGTCATCATAGGGATGTCTTGTTATAAAGTATAGTGGTCATCATAGGGATGTCTTGTTATAAAGTATAGTGGTCATCATAGGGATGTCTTATTATAAAGTATAGTGGTCATCATAGGGATGTCTTATTATAAAGTATAGTGGTCATCATAGGGATGTCTTGTTATAGAGGAAAGTGGTCATCATAGGGATGTCTTGTTATAAAGTATAGTGGTCATCATAGGGATGTCTTATTATAAAGTAGAGCGGTCATCATAGGGATGTCTTGTTATAAAGTAGAGCAGTCATCATAGGGATGTCTTATTATAAAGGAGAACGGTCAACATAGGGATGTCTTGTTATAAAGTAGAGCGGTCATCATAGGGATGTCTTGTTATAAAGTAGAGCGGTCATCATGGGGATGTGTTGTTATTGAGGAGAGTGGTCATCATAGGGATGTCTTGTTATAAAGTAGAGCGGTCATCATGGGGATGTGGTGTTATTGAGGAGAGTGGTCATCATAGGGATGTCTTGTTATAAAGTAGAGCGGTCATCATGGGGATGTGTTGTTATTGAGGAGAGTGGTCATCATAGGGATGTCTTGGTATAAAGGAGAGTGGTCATCATAGGGATGTCTTGGTATAAAGTAGAGCGGTCATCATGGGGATTTGTTGTTATTGAGGAGAGTGGTCATCATAGGGATGTCTTGGTATAAAGGAGAGTGGTCATCATAGGGATGTCTTGGTATAAAGTAGAGCGGTCATCATGGGGATTTGTTGTTATTGAGGAGAGTGGTCATCATAGGGATGTCTTGGTATAAAGTAGAGCCGTCATCATAGGGATGTCTTGTTATAAAGTAGAGCAGTCATCATAGGGATGTCTTGTTATAAAGTAGAGTGGTCATCATAGGATGTCTTGTTATAAAGTAGAGCCGTCATCATAGGGATGTCTTGGTATAAAGGAGAGTGGTCATCATAGGGATGTCTTGTTATAAAGTAGAGCAGTCATCATAGGGATGTCTTGTTATAAAGTAGAGCAGTCATCATGGGGATGTCTTGTTATAAAGTAGAGCCGTCATCATAGGGATGTCTTGTTATAAAGTAGAGCAGTCATCATAGGGATGTCTTGTTATAAAGTAGAGCAGTCATCATAGGGATGTCTTGGTATAAAGTAGAGCCGTCATCATAGGGATGTCTTGTTATAAAGTAGAGCCGTCATCATAGGGATGTCTTGTTATAAAGTAGAGCAGTCATCATAGGGATGTCTTGGTATAAAGGAGAGTGGTCATCATAGGGATGTCTTGGTATAAAGTAGAGCGGTCATCATGGGGATTTGTTGTTATTGAGGAGAGTGGTCATCATAGGGATGTCTTGGTATAAAGGAGAGTGGTCATCATAGGGATGTCTTGGTATAAAGTAGAGCGGTCATCATGGGGATTTGTTGTTATTGAGGAGAGTGGTCATCATAGGGATGTCTTGGTATAAAGGAGAGTGGTCATCATAGGGATGTCTTGGTATAAAGTAGAGCGGTCATCATGGGGATTTGTTGTTATTGAGGAGAGTGGTCATCATAGGGATGTCTTGGTATAAAGTAGAGCCGTCATCATAGGGATGTCTTGTTATAGAGGAGAGTGGTCATCATAGGGATGTCTTGTTATAGAGGAGAGTGGTCATCATAGGGATGTCTTGTTATAGAGGAGAGCGGTCATCATAGGGATGTCTTGGTATAAAGTAGAGTGGTCATCATAGGGATGTCTTGTTATAGAGGAGAGTGGTCATCATAGGGATGTCTTGTTATAGAGGAGAGCGGTCATCATAGGGATGTCTTGTTATAAAGTAGAGCAGTCATCATAGGGATGTCTTGTTATAGAGGAGAGTGGTCAACATAGGGATGTCTTGTTATAAAGTAGAGCGGTCATCATAGGGATGTCTTATTATAAAGTAGAGCAGTCATCATAGGGATGTCTTGTTATATAGTAGAGTGGTCATCATAGGGATGTCTTGTTATAAAGTAGAGCGGTCATCATAGGGATGTCTTGTTATAAAGTAGAGTGGTCATCATAGGGATGTGCTGTATACAGGAAAGCGGTCATCATAGGGATGTCTTGTTATAAAGTAGAGCGGTCATCATGGGGATGTGTTGTTATTGAGGAGAGTGGTCATCATAGGGATGTCTTGTTATAATGTAGAGCGGTCATCATGGGGATGTGTTGTTATTGAGGAGAGTGGTCATCATAGGGATATTTGTTATAAAGTAGAGCGGTCATCATGGGGATGTGTTGTTATTGAGGAGAGTGGTCATCATAGGGATGTCTTGGTATAAAGGAGAGTGGTCATCATGGGGATGTCTTGGTATAAAGTAGAGCGGTCATCATGGGGATTTGTTGTTATTGAGGAGAGTGGTCATCATAGGGATGTCTTGGTATAAAGGAGAGTGGTCATCATAGGGATGTCTTGGTATAAAGTAGAGCGGTCATCATGGGGATTTGTTGTTATTGAGGAGAGTGGTCATCATAGGGATGTCTTGGTATAAAGTAGAGCCGTCATCATAGGGATGTCTTGTTATAGAGGAGAGTGGTCATCATAGGGATGTCTTGTTATAGAGGAGAGTGGTCATCATAGGGATGTCTTGTTATAAAGTAGAGCGGTCATCATAGGGATGTCTTATTATAAAGTAGAGCAGTCATCATAGGGATGTCTTGTTATAAAGTAGAGCAGTCATCATAGGGATGTCTTGTTATAAAGGAGAGCGGTCATCATAGGGATGTCTTGTTATAAAGTAGAGCCGTCATCATAGGGATGTCTTGTTATAAAGGAGAGCCGTCATCATAGGGATGTCTTGTTATAAAGTAGAGCAGTCATCATAGGGATGTCTTATTATAAAGTAGAGCGGTCATCATAGGGATGTGTTGTTATAAAGTAGAGCAGTCATCATAGGGATGTCTTGTTATAAAGTAGAGCAGTCATCATAGGGATGTCTTGTTATAAAGTAGAGCGGTCATCATAGGGATGTCTTGTTATAAAGTAGAGCAGTCATCATAGGGATGTCTTATTATAAAGTAGAGCGGTCATCATAGGGATGTGTTGTTATAAAGTAGAGCAGTCATCATAGGGATGTCTTGTTATAAAGTAGAGCAGTCATCATAGGGATGTCTTGTTATAAAGGAGAGCGGTCATCATAGGGATGTCTTGTTATAAAGTAGAGCCGTCATCATAGGGATGTCTTATTATAAAGTAGAGCGGTCATCATAGGGATGTCTTGTTATAAAGGAGAGCGGTCACCATAGGGATGTCTTGTTATAGAGGAGAGTGGTCATCATAGGGATGTCTTGTTATAAAGTAGAGCGGTCATCATAGGGATGTCTTGTTATAGAGGAGAGTGGTCATCATAGGGATGTCTTGTTATAGAGGAGAGTGGTCATCATAGGGATGTCTTGTTATAAAGGAGAGCGGTCACCATAGGGATGTCTTGTTATAGAGGAGAGCGGTCATCATAGGGATGTCTTGTTATAGAGGAGAGTGGTCATCATAGGGATGTCTTGTTATAAAGTATAGTGGTCATCATAGGGATGTCTTATTATAAAGTATAGTGGTCATCATAGGGATGTCTTGTTATAAAGTATAGTGGTCATCATAGGGATGTCTTATTATAAAGTATAGTGGTCATCATAGGGATGTCTTGTTATAAAGTAGAGTGGTCATCATAGGGATGTCTTGGTATAAAGTATAGTGGTCATCATAGGGATGTCTTGTTATAAAGTATAGCGGTCATCATAGGGATGTCTTGTTATAGAGGAGAGTGGTCATCATAGGGATGTCTTATTATAAAGTAGAGCGGTCATCATAGGGATGTCTTGTTATAGAGGAGAGTGGTCATCATAGGGATGTCTTGGTATAAAGGAGAGCGGTCATCATAGGAATGTCTTGTTATAAAGGAGAACGGTCAACATAGGGATGTCTTGTTATAAAGTAGAGCGGTCATCATAGGGATGTCTTGTTATAAAGTAGAGCGGTCATCATAGGGATGTCTTGTTATAGAGGAGAGTGGTCACCATAGGGATGTCTTGTTATAGAGGAGAGCGGTCATCATAGGGATGTCTTGTTATAGAGGAGAGTGGTCATCATAGGGATGTCTTGTTATAGAGGAGAGTGGTCACCATAGGGATGTCTTGTTATAAAGTAGAGCGGTCATCATAGGGATGTCTTCGTATAGAGGAGAGTGGTCATCATAGGGATGTCTTGTTATAGAGGAGAGTGGTCATCATAGGGATGTCTTGTTATAAAGTAGAGTGGTCACCATAGGGATGTCTTGTTATAGAGGAGAGTGGTCATCATAGGGATGTGTTGTTATAAAGTAGAGCGGTCATCATAGGGATGTCTTATTATAAAGTAGAGCGGTCAATAGGGATGTCTTGTTATAAAGTAGAGCGGTCATCATAGGGATGTCTTGTTATAGAGGAGAGTGGTCATCATAGGGATGTCTTGTTATAGAGGAGAGTGGTCATCATAGGGATGTCTTGTTATAAAGTAGAGTGGTCATCATAGGGATGTCTTGTTATAAAGGAGAGCGGTCATCATAGGCATGTCTTGTTATAAAGTAGAGTGGTCATCATAGGGATGTCTTGTTATAGAGGAGAGTGGTCATCATAGGGATGTGTTGTTATAAAGTAGAGCGGTCATCATAGGGATGTCTTATTATAAAGTAGAGCGGTCAATAGGGATGTCTTGTTATAAAGGAGAACGGTCAACATAGGGATGTCTTGGTATAAAGTAGAGCGGTCATCATGGGGATGTGTTGTTATTGAGGAGAGTGGTCATCATAGGGATGTCTTGTTATAAAGTAGAGTGGTCATCATAGGGATGTGTTGTTATAAAGCAGAGCGGTCATCATAGGGATGTCTTGTTATAAAGTAGAGCGGTCATCATAGGGATGTCTTGTTATAAAGTAGAGTGGTCATCATAGGGATGTTTTGTTATAAAGTAGAGCCGTCATCATAGGGATGTCTTGGTATAAAGAAGAGTGGTCATCATAGGGATGTCTTGTTATAAAGTAGAGCAGTCATCATAGGGATGTCTTGTTATAAAGTAGAGCAGTCATCATGGGGATGTCTTGTTATAAAGTAGAGCCGTCATCATAGGGATGTCTTGTTATAAAGTAGAGCAGTCATCATAGGGATGTCTTGTTATAAAGTAGAGCAGTCATCATAGGGATGTCTTGGTATAAAGTAGAGCCGTCATCATAGGGATGTCTTGTTATAAAGTAGAGCCGTCATCATAGGGATGTCTTGTTATAAAGTAGAGCCGTCATCATAGGGATGTCTTGTTATAAAGTAGAGCAGTCATCATAGGGATGTCTTGGTATAAAGGAGAGTGGTCATCATAGGGATGTCTTGTTATAAAGGAGAGTGGTCATCATAGGGATGTCTTGTTATAAAGTAGAGCAGTCATCATAGGGATGTCTTGTTATAAAGTAGAGTGGTCATCATAGGGATGTCTTGTTATAAAGTAGAGCAGTCATCAGAGGGATGTCTTGGTATAAAGTAGAGCGGTCATCATGGGGATGTGTTGTTATTGAGGAGAGTGGTCATCATAGGGATGTCTTGTTATAAAGTAGAGCGGTCATCATGGGGATGTGTTGTTATTGAGGAGAGTGGTCATCGTAGGGATGTCTTGTTATAAAGTAGAGCGGTCATCATAGGGATGTCTTGTTATAAAGGAGAGTGGTCACCATAGGGATGTCTTGTTATAAAGTAGAGCGGTCATCATGGGGATGTGTTGTTATTGAGGAGAGTGGTCATCATAGGGATGTCTTGTTATAAAGTAGAGTGGTCATCATAGGGATGTCTTGTTATAAAGTAGAGCGGTCATCATAGGGATGTCTTGTTATAAAGTAGAGTGGTCATCATAGGGATGTCTTGTTATAAAGTAGAGCGGTCATCATAGGGATGTCTTGTTATAAAGTAGAGCCGTCATCATAGGGATGTCTTGGTATAAAGGAGAGTGGTCATCATAGGGATGTCTTGTTATAAAGTAGAGCAGTCATCATAGGGATGTCTTGTTATAAAGTAGAGCAGTCATCATGGGGATGTCTTGTTATAAAGTAGAGCCGTCATCATAGGGATGTCTTGTTATAAAGTAGAGCAGTCATCATAGGGATGTCTTGTTATAAAGTAGAGCAGTCATCATAGGGATGTCTTGGTATAAAGTAGAGCCGTCATCATAGGGATGTCTTGTTATAAAGTAGAGCCGTCATCATAGGGATGTCTTGTTATAAAGTAGAGCAGTCATCATAGGGATGTCTTGTTATAAAGGAGAGCAGTCATCATAGGGATGTCTTGTTATAAAGGAGAGTGGTCATCATAGGGATGTCTTGGTATAGAGGAGAGTGGTCAGCATAGGGATGTCTTGTTATAAAGTAGAGCAGTCATCATAGGGATGTCTTGTTATAAAGTAGAGCAGTCATCATGGGGATGTCTTGTTATCAAGTAGAGCCGTCATCATAGGGATGTCTTGTTATAAAGTAGAGCAGTCATCATAGGGATGTCTTGTTATAAAGTAGAGCAGTCATCATAGGGATGTCTTGGTATAAAGTAGAGCCGTCATCATAGGGATGTCTTGTTATAAAGTAGAGCCGTCATCATAGGGATGTCTTGTTATAAAGTAGAGCAGTCATCATAGGGATGTCTTGTTATAAAGGAGAGCAGTCATCATAGGGATGTCTTGTTATAAAGGAGAGTGGTCATCATAGGGATGTCTTGGTATAGAGGAGAGTGGTCAGCATAGGGATGTCTTGTTATAAAGGAGAGTGGTCATCATAGGGATGTCTTGTTATAAAGGAGAGTGGTCATCATAGGGATGTCTTGTTATAAAGTAGAGCAGTCATCATAGGGATGTCTTGTTATAAAGTAGAGTGGTCATCATAGGGATGTCTTGTTATAAAGTAGAGCGGTCATCATAGGGATGTGTTGTTATAAAGTAGAGCAGTCATCATAGGGATGTCTTGTTATAAAGTAGAGCAGTCATCATGGGGATGTCTTGTTATAAAGTAGAGTGGTCATCATAGGGATGTCTTGTTATAAAGTAGAGCAGTCATCATAGGGATGTCTTGTTATATAGTAGAGTGGTCATCATAGGGATGTCTTGTTATAAAGTAGAGCGGTCATCATAGGGATGTCTTGTTATAAAGTAGAGTGGTCATCATAGGGATGTGCTGTATACAGGAAAGCGGTCATCATAGGGATGTCTTGTTATAAAGTAGAGCGGTCATCATGGGGATGTGTTGTTATTGAGGAGAGTG